>JANKOE010000002.1:30779125-30801752 GCA_026284465.1 Erythroxylum citrifolium | reverse complement strand
AGAATCCGAGTCTCCGCATCGGGTTTGAGGCAACTCCGATGCATTTTGTTGGTTTAGAAGTCATATGTTAGAAAACAAGGCTTTAGATAGCATTTTGAAACTAATGATGTACTTTGTATTTTGTTCTTTGAGACTTTGATGTATTTGGGCTAAAATGCCTCTCAAAGCTTTGTACTAACTTGTTTCCATGTAAATGGAAGAGTTTTGAATTTGAAATGTATCTTATGCATGTTTTCTAAGAACGTATTGTTGTATGGTTGAGAATGACAAAAAGGAAAGAATGAGATTGTGTGACTTTATGGCTTGGAAATGAGTAGATGCTTAGGATTGAGATTGCCTTATGGTTTGAGAAATGTTTAGAAGCCTAGGAGTGTGTTGCTGCCATTGGATATTGAGTGTGTAAGCAGGTACTTGAGTTGGGGTGAATTGAATTGAAGATTTTGGTTAGTTGCATAATAGGGGAGGTGCTGTCCAAATTTTCCTAAATTTGGGCGGCAACTTCACTTAGGTTTTAGAACACTTTAGAGCTTGAATCAGTTTGGGATTGGTTTGGTAGTTGGATGAATGAACCTAGTAGAGATTGAAGTGGTTTTATGCAGGTTTGGAGCTTGGATGGGAAAATTGAAATTTTGGCTAGTTGCATTTTTAAAGGAAGTGCTGTCAAAATTTTTTGTAAATTTTGACAGCAACTTCAATTAGGGTTTAGACCCTCTTAGTGAGTGAATTAGCTTGGGAAGTCTTCTTGAAGTTTGTAGAACATGTTAAGATCTTTAAAATGGTATAAAATGGGTCATTTTCGGACTTAGGATGAAGAAGTTATGAAGTGTGAAAGTTTGCATCTGCTGTTGTTAAGTGTCAAATTGTACAGTAACTTTAGAGGGATTTTTCACCCCTTTAGAACCTTAATTGTTTTTCGGTCCTTCATGAAAGATGTAGATGGTCTTTTCATCTTTCCATACAGGTATGATATGCAATGTTTGGATATGGTAGTAAGAAGTTATGAACATTTGAAGATTATTGCCACTGTTCATTTGGTTCTCGGGTACTGTTCATTTGGCATTTTTGGGCTGAACCTTTGGAAGGGTTTTTCACCCTCTTAGAGACAGTTTCGATTTTGGATCCTTCACAGAAAATGTAGCTTATCTTTTCCTCTTACTTTTTGATGTAAGATAAGAAATTATTGGAGTTAGGAATAAAAAGTTATAGGGTTGGGAAGATGACAGGTACTGTTCATTCTGTCAAATTATTGTTCCATTGGTTTTCATTTAGGCTGAAACTTTAAGTGTGTTTTACCTCTCCTAATGACTAACTTGATTTTTGCACCCTTCATAAAAGATGTAGATCATCTTTTTACCTTTCCATAGAGGTAAACCAGGACACTTTTCGACTTCGGTATCAAAAGATGTGATTTTTCAAACTTTTGATCTTGTTTAGGTGCTTAGGAAAATTGTCCCATTTGGGCAGAAACTTTGCAGCAACTTTGAACCTCCTTAATGGTCAAATCAGGTTTTACATTCTTCTTGAAAGTTATAGAGTTTTCCTTCAGTTTTCTTTTGGCGCTAAGTTTGCACATTTTCGAGTTCTAGGCAAAAAGTTATGATAATTTGAATTTCTATGTTTTAAAACCAATAAACATATTGGAAACTTTCCTCCTTCGCTTGTAACTTTTCCGTATGACTCGATTTGCGAAACTTTGGTTTTCAAGCAAATTATTCTACCTTTTATGTAAATTTATAATTTTCGGGTTTGAGTGAAATTTTCGGATAAAAATGAAAGCGAGCCAATTATGTAACGATATTAAGTACAATTCCGCTTTTTGGACGTTTTTGCGAGCTATAGAGACCTATTTAACATGTTTCCGAATTTCGGTAATTTCTTCATCTAGGAAGCTCCCATTTGAAATGGTTTTTTATTTTTGATTATTATAGAGGCATGAAATTCCATATTAGCTTAGGTTTTAGATTTTTATTTTGGGCCCTAAGTAAACCATTTTTATTGACGAAAATTAATGTAAATCTTACAAGATTTGTCCGGAGGACTTTAATATAAGTTCGAATTAAGATTATTCTATAGTGAGGAATCTCTCCCTCGTGGGTTGCGCGTCCAGATGTCACGTAGGACGTCGGACACGGGTCTCACCAGGGTGGGGTTCCAACATCAATTATATAACCATCATTATGAGATAATCTATAGATACATAAATAATATTTTATTAGAAATTCTCATAATCTAGTCAGTTCAGTGACTTATTTTCTAATAATCACTCACACATTAGTTTAAGTATCTGTATATTTTAATTTATAAGATCATTTGCTTTCTTTATAAGAAAGAATCACAATGTGTGCTGGCTTTACCGTTTCAACAACATCCAATCTTGATGAAACTACAACTAGGAACATTTAGGAATAACACGTAAGTGTAAATTGAATTTCATAATTATGATCTTATCATAATTTCAATTACATAATAATTATTCCAAAGATTTTATCTTTAATATTAAAACATAAGATATTAATAAAATTAATACATAAAGATAAATAACACCTTTTTATAAATTAAAAAATATAATATTATACATTAATTTGCATCCAATTAATTGGCCGCAATGGCATTAACTAACAGTTGTTACATGATATATACCCAGGGATTTTCGTCGACTGCCATATAAAACATCGTCGGAATGATTACAAAGAGATGAATTTTAGTGTTACACTTAGACAACTTCGTTTTTGCTCATTATGGGTTGGTAGTTCCCTAATTCCGCATAGCTTCATTTCTCGTAACAGCTTGCATTTTGCCCCCAAAGTATTTCGGGTTGCCATACACTAATATCTATAATTCAATCCCATTGAAAGGAGCAATAACTAACATCATACCTACATAACCACAACTTTATGATTGAATCGAGTCCTCAACTCCTCTTTCTCCGCTACTTCTTGACTTTCCACCGTTTGAAATTGATTCATACCTCAACGAACTGAAATACAGCCTCACTCCCTCAAGGATTTGAAGATTGAAAAAAAGGATGAGAAGATAATAAATGAAACAATATTGGTAAATGTCTTTTCTTGAACCAATTAGCTAGAAGCCCAAGGCCAGTGCAGGTATCCGACTTCATCTTTGATAGGCATTGACATTAAACCAATTGGTCTGATTTCTAATACCAAGCCCTAAATACAATTTGAAAGCCCACTCTTAAACCCAAAATGAATTGATTTTAGTCTATCTCCTACAAAGTTCCGAAATATCAAACCAAAGCTTTAAACTTTAGCTGTTTCAGAGTTGTCCCTCTTCCCATCTTCTTCTCAAAGAGCTCCTTAGACACGTAAAAGTATGTTCGTTTCCTTAACATTTCATTTTGTTTCCACTGTTCAAATTATGGGTTCTTCTCTTTTCTCCTTTTTAATCTCCTACTGAAACTTAATATTATTTTACTTGTTTAACTCTATGGGTTTTACGAGCTTTATGGTTATACCATTGTTTTATCTTTAATAAGAAAAGGGTCGCTTCTTCCTTTTTAAAGTTTCTTGTTTAACTTATGCTTTTCATTTTCTCTTAGCAATTCATGCTGATGCTTGTGGTCTCTTGTATTCAGCGTTTTAAGCTTTTCAAGAGCAGTGAGTTATGACTCTATTTATTCATCCATTGCGATAGTTATGATATTCTTGAACTCCGTGGGTGGTTGATTGAAGAACTTACTGTTCTGAATATGATTTTGCTTGTGGTTTTACTAAATCATTCTTCATGTTTACAAGAATACTCCGAAAGCAAAATTTGCATTTGATTTGGAATTTGGAACAGCAAATTGTAGGCTAAGCACTTGAATACTGCAAACTAGAATAGGAATGGGACTTCATTATTTTTAAGCGTCAAAGGAAAGTTCCTTTCTTGCCTGTTCAGATGGTTACTAATGCTACTCTGTTCCTAGGTACTAAACCAACTGCCCAACTGCTTGACCTTCGTTGTAGATTCAATGTTGTATGCACTTACTACTCCAAAAATTAGCATTTCTCGGCCAAGAACTTTTGGTTTTCATCGAAGGAACTATGCTTCAAAGAGGTTTTGCCTGCATGCGTCGTTGCCTGACACTGGGAATGGAGTTAAAGTGGAGTATACTCCTTGGCTAATTGTTGGATTGGGAAACCCTGGAAATAAGTACTATGGCACTAGGCACAATGTAATTGAATGCGCATATCAATATATGGGCTTTAATACTTTTCATCCTAGATTGGTGATTTTGTAATATTATCTTCACCAGGTTGGATTTGAAATGATTGATAAAATTTCTCAGAGAGAAGGAGTTGTGTTGAACACAATACAGTCAAAGGCTCTTATTGGAATAGGTTGTTAAGTTGAACGACATTTACTGATTCTTGACTAATTCTTTTGTTCCTCTTTATATTTATTTATTTATCTATTGTTTCCTCTCTTCCGTCTAAGTTTTTCCATCTGTATTGAGCTCGTTGTTTATTCAAAATTTTGGTCCAATCAGTACAGGTTGCATTGGAGAGGTGCCAATTCTCTTGGCAAAACCTCAGGCATATATGAATTTCAGTGGTGAATCGGTTAGTTCCATGTCTTCTCTTATAAAGGGGCTTTATATTTTGTAATGGAAAGCTTATAGTTTGGCATGATGACAATCATAAATCACATAGTCCAAATAATTCGGAAACTAAATCTTTGTTTAGTGGGATGAAAAGAAGAGGGAGAGGGTAGAGAATTATATTGAACTCTATTCCTACTTCTCAGAATATTCCCTGCCATCAATTTGTCCCTCTCTCTGATCAACATGGTTAAACCCATGGAATGATTTGTCATTGATGTGTATTACAATGCTTCGTCAAATATAGAATTTGATAGTAGATGGTGTTCATCTCTTTGATTTATGGAATGTTTTATCGTGGATTTAAGTTCCTGAAAGTGAGTGGTTGTTGATATTTTCTAAACTTGTGAAGCAAGATTGATGTCTATATATAGTGCACTGTAGAGCATCTATTTTTTTTAGTGTCTGAGCTTGAACGGATAAAAATCGATAAATTGTAGATCTGTCTTTACCTTGCACCATGCTATATCTGCTGTATGCAATGTATTTAGAGTCCTTACATTCTAGTTAATGCCACCTGTGAAGCAGTAGCCAGTTGATTAATAGAACCGTTTCTAAGTGAGCATGGATTTTCATGTCCTTTATTAATATATATGATTTCATCTCTTGTAATCATCAATATGATTTTGCAACTTGAGGCCCCTATCCTGAATTTTTATCTTTTATGGTTGTACTGTTGGTTGTCTAACCTTATCTCGCTGCAACAATTTCATCCTAAGCTTTATTGTTTTCATAATATCGTGAAGGTTGGACCTCTTGCTGCATATTATCAAGTGCCC
Source organism: Erythroxylum citrifolium (assembly GCA_026284465.1). Classification (NCBI taxonomy): domain Eukaryota; kingdom Viridiplantae; phylum Streptophyta; class Magnoliopsida; order Malpighiales; family Erythroxylaceae; genus Erythroxylum; species Erythroxylum citrifolium. The sequence continues at coordinate 30,796,370 of JANKOE010000002.1, read as the reverse complement.
CTCCGTCACATTTTATTGGTATTTTCCATTGTGTCCTCGTGCATTTTGTTAGTTAATTGCTTTTATATGTTGTTCTAGTATTTGACTATGTACTGTTCACCTGACCTGAAGGTTTATGATGACATGAACTTACCAAATGGTATATTGAGACTTCAACAAAAAGGTGGACATGCCCATCATAACGGGTACGCCTGCCTCTCTGCTTGAGTTCCATTAATGAGTTCTTTCTCCTTTGTGCTTTACCTTAGATATCTTAATAGCTCAAGATCCTGTGGTATAAACATGATTATCTAACAACTTTTTTCTACTTGAGTTAGCTTCTGCCACTCAAGTGATGTTTCTGTCTCTCTCTATCTCCCTCCCTCAGATTTGAAGCTTCAAAAGTTTCATTCTGGTTTTTATTTCTGATTGGAAAATATCTGTGTTCTTTTGTTTACATCATGAATTTTCATATGAATATTTGGGTAAGAGGAACCAGTTATTTGATTTCTTGTACTTGTGCAAGAATTTTAACTCTTCTCTTTCAAAAATTATAGCAGGAAGTCAAGTAGATATGATCCCATTGATATGGCCGCACAGCGTAAATTCACATACAAAGAGAAATTTGATGTTGATGCACAAAGAAGAAGAATTATGGTAGAGAGCATAACAAAATAAAGAAACAAGGAATTTCAGTAGATAACTTATAAACAAGTTTTTTAGGTGACAAGAAAATAGAAATAGTTCCACTCGAGTACTGTCATATATAAGTTAACTGCTGGCTAATTAAAATGGGCCTCAGTTTAATGTTAAATAGGACAAGAAACATTAATGCAATTAAGTATTATGATTCTAACAACTTTGTTCTTTAGGTTGTTTATACTTCTATTCCGTCATAATTGCATTAAATCTTTCTTGTTCTCCATCAACAATACTCCACAAGGACTTTTAGTTATGTATTCTATTAAATTACAACTTCATGATGAATTGAAGTATGTTACCCATTTGATCTACTCGTATCAATTTAACTGGAAGATCCTGCATTGTGACGCTTCCAAAGAGCATCTGTTGGTTTGTTGCAATTGTGGAAATCATAACTCAAGAGCGATCTAGATTTTTATTTTCCATCTCTTCGTGCAGAGTGAAGAGTGTGATTGATCATTTAGATGGTTGCCGTGGGTTTCCTCGGTTGTGTATAGGTAGGTCATTAATTCCTGTCTTATTTTTTACGTAAAACATTGTTATTCAACATCAAAAAGTGTTATCTATATTGGAAATTTAGAATTTTGGATATATTTCCATCCTTGCAGGGATTGGGGATCCTCCTGGCACTATGGACATGAAAGCTTTTCTCTTGCAGAAGTTTAGTTCCACAGAGAGACAGCAAGTATGTTGCTTCTTTTATTGTATCGCCTAGTACTTACTCTCATGTTTTAAACTTGATTTTACTGTAGTTGTAAACTGCATTCTAGTCATGCTGTCTTCACCGAATCATGCCTGAGATAAAGCAACTTTCGTGGCATTGCTTCAACTTTCTTACCGTGAATTGCTATTTAACAGATTGATGCAGCATTGGAACAAGGGATTGATGCTGTGAGGAACTTGGTCCTTCGTGGGTTTAACCGTAATATTACAAGATTCAATCTAGGGCAGAAATACAAGTATCATAAAGTTTGAAGCTGGCGAAAAAGATGACAGGCCATCAAAGTTTGTGCAAACTTATAATTGAATCACAAGACTGCCGCAATTCCCTCTTAGTCATCTTAGGTTCATATGTATCTCCCTTTTCTTTTTCCTCAACTATTGAAATTTCCCTGTAAGGTCCAATGTAAATGCAGAAGTGAGTTTGATTGAAATGTGAACTCCCCTTTCGAAGATTTGTACTAAGCAGATAAAACACAGACATGGCTGTTTGAGAATTGGACTGGATGATATTTTAAGGGCATTTTCCTTTGATAAAATAAAACAGAAACGAAAACGTGAAGCCACGAAATGGCCGCCCTGGAAAGAACAGGATATAAGACTAAAAGTTGACCCTTCCAATGATACTATTTAGATCCCACGAAATCCTGCTCACTCACTCCAAATCGCGTCCAACCAAAAACCATCGATCACCTCCACTAGAAAAAAAAAAAATCGATCACCTCCACTAGAATCCAGTGTCATTCAACCTTTCAGTCGCATCTACTAAAGGGGCCCCACTTAAACAATAACGTTGAAGTTTTTATAATACAAGGGAGACAAAAGTGCATTCCCAGTTCTTTTAGACCGTTGCAAAATCAAATTCTTTAAGCGATCACCCAGAAAGCAGCCCAACCCCCAATGAAGAAAACTACAAAAGCAATTAAAGAACTTATCAAGCCGACCCATCTCCCAAAACGATCAACAATGGCCGAAAATCCTTCTCTCCACTCTCTTGATCCTGTCTCTCTAATCTTAGCTCAGAATTCATCGAATTCTCATCAGCCACTTGCACTCAAACTCATGACGGAGAGCTACATCATGGAGAGAGGACCAAGATTCAAAGCATATGCAGAGTTGAGAGAATCTAAGCTGAGAATGAAGAGCTTAAGGCTACAAGAAGAAGAGGAGTGCAAAATCATCAAACAAACCCCACCAAAGAAACAGGTCAAGTTTCAAGAAAACTTGACCAATTCAAGAAAAGGGTCTTCTTTTTTGGCCCAGTCAGTGCCTGATTTCTCTGCCACGTTGAGAAAAGAGAACAGAAAACCGCCACTAGAGTTGACACCCCCATCAAAGACCTCGTCAAAGGTTAAAGGAATTCTGTCGAACTCAAGAGGGAGCAGGTCGGCTAATGCAGGAGAGAAAAAGAATGTCAATAGTGGACTCATAGCGAGAAAGAGCTATGCAACCATTCAAGAACTGAAGGGATTGTGTACTTCTGCATCCAATGCCATTAATGGCGAAGACAGGAGAGGAAGAGGTGGGAAAACTGTTTTGGGGTACAGACAATTCTAACGTAGTTGTCGAACACTCCCACAGTTCATCTGAGATGGCTCTTTTCAAAGCTTTGGTTTATTAATTTGATTGCTTTTTGAAATTTTATTTGTTTTAAAATCACCAACATCGCTGGTGTACTATTGTCTAGTAATCATTTTTTGTTGCTACAAAGAACAATTTCAGTTGAATGAGTTGACAGAAACGCTGTTGAGGTCTGTGTTGCTCTTCTTTTATTGATGGATGTAAAGTTCCAGATGTAATCATGTTTCACATATGATTATAATACACAGGAGAGATAAGAATGGTTTTTGGGAACTTGAGATGTCAATTTCCAACAACATTGTTTCAAATTCGGAACTGTTGTTGGATGTGGCGTTGTTTATGTTTCTTATGCCTGAGAAAGCTCGAGACTTTTATCAGAACCAAACTACCCCTCATTATTGGTTTAGCCAGGACGCAGCAATCAGGATTTAGACCCTTCGTTTTGCCTCGTGGTTTTGTTTGTTGTCAGCTAACTTTCATTAATTGCGATCAATCGATCCTGAGATTGGTTTGTGATCCATCTTTTTATATTCACATTGGTACAAGAGATGTTCTGCATTTACTAGCATTCATTGTGTAATTAATTTATCAGCATTCAGTGGCAAATGCAATGATAAAAGGCGATTTGGGAGATTTTGTATTTCTACTTTATAAGTACCAATCTTGGCATAGAAATATGTATTTAGCAATCAACTTAATGCAATTTATCTATAGGTTCAAGTCCAGTCAAGATCAAATTTGTTTATTCAATTTTCCAGTTTTGGACTAAATTTTGGATTTAGGGCTAAAATTCAAGCTTTCAGCTAAATTCGAGTTTGGATTAGGTTTTAAATTTAACTTATTTGTTGATTTTGTTTATCAAGCCTAACCGCTTTCCATAACAAGTTTAGGTTCAAAATAAACTCATTATAACAGTACACTAATCTAGCTACCATGACAAACAAGTTAAGGCTGCATCTCTTGTGTAGGTTCGATATGCTATGCTGTAATCAGAAACACCTGAAAGTTTCATGACCCATTCCATATCTCTTATGTAATAAGAGCATCATGTATTTGCTTGTTGATCTCAAAATTCTGTTACAAAGTTTTCTCCTTTTCTATCCTGACAACGTATGTGACTGGTTTTTTCCAGATGAAATATCTATTAAATAATTATGATTTTGTTTTGTTAGTTTCTTGATTGTTAATGGAATGAAGGCGTTGATAATTCACTCAACGGGAAGCTTCTGATCCAAATACTGAGGGAAAAGTAACGACGATCGATCACAACCGCAATTCCAAGGTTGAGGGAGATGTGGATCTGTCCTTGGAAAACATACCGTCATCACACCAAGAATTCCCAACTATTTTGTCTAGTTATCCATGAAAGCACGTTCAGGTTTCAGATCATCATATACAACATCTACATCATCCTACAGCTTTTCCAGGTTATGATCACCCTTTCGTTGGAAAACAAAAAAAAAATTGATCAAATCACTCGAGGTCTACAGAAACGGGTTAAGTTGCTTACATGATGATCAAAACGAGAATACAATGTGCAGGGTCTATAGACATTTCAACAGGTTCCCAAGCAGCATTCCCAAAGATCTATCACTATTTCCTCGACCAATATTTCAAGTATGTCCCAATCAACTTCACTGCCAGTTTCAAATGCTTCAATTCCAAAGTCAGTCCATTTCCCTAATGAGTGACTCATCTCCCACTCTATTATTTCATCTGGGATCATCCCTGCCAAACTTGTCCACCTTTTAACCTCCTCCTCAACCTCTTGAATCAGCATGTCAGCATTCTTGCAGAACTTGACTCTTTTCCATGTTCTAAACCCAGAATTGCTGTACCGACCATATTTTGAATCTAAGCACTCTATTAAACAGTCGAAAAGGAACCTTCTAACAATGTTATCATCTTTGCTCTTACTGAAACCAAGAAGACGACTAATTTTTGTCCACTGGACACCATGGACTGATTCAAGTTCATCAAGTAGGACAGGTCCTATGAGAAAACTTCTCATTCTATCAGAATTTTGGAGAGCCGCATTCCCAAACAAAAGTTCAGCTTTCAGGATAACCTCCTTAGCATGGGTGAGCTTGTCATCTGTTAGCCCACCACCTGCAAGATTGATGCTCTGCAATATCCTAGATATGTAGCTAAGAAGGTTAGTCACTATCTTGCCCCCTGTCATCCCTTCGTTCATCAATGTTACTGAATCCATAATATCAGTATCTATTTCTTCAGGAGGTGGCTGATTGTAAGAGTAATCCATAGCGTCAAGGGGCAACAGTCGTCCTAAATTAACCAACAAAGGAGCATATTAATCACCAAAAAAAAATTTCTTTTGTAATTTCAACATTTCAAAAACAAGAGGAAACAATAAAATTAGCATGAAATGGATCAACTTTTTTTACCTGAATTGTCATCCAGACTGCTAGATAAGCAACTATCATTGAAGAATGAAGCTTCAAGAACAGAAGCAGGACTCAGATGTTCACCTTGACGTGTTAATCTAATCGAAGGGCCTTCGCTCATTTTTTCACTCTGAGGAAAGCAACAACAGAAACCAGACTTGTGTGAGGCATATTGCAGAAGCCCACATAAAATTCCAAAGTAGAACGTGAAAAGTTGGGGCCAACATAAAGATAAGTTCAGACTAGACTTCAGCAGGAATGGCAATTTCTTTGACAGAAAGAAAGAAAGAAAATCCATCTATGGTAATATTGGTGCCAACATTAACTTTCTTACTCATTAGTCATTGCCATTCACATTAGTCATGCAGAAGCTTGTGTGGTGAACAAAGTTGAAGTGCTTAATTTGTGATTCTTCAAAAGTTATAATGATCAGCATTATAAAGAGCGAACAATTGGGGAAAACTTTAAGACCTTAATCATCATAGGGAAGTACCAATTGTCAAAGCAACAACTTAATGCCAAAATCCACAACAGTTCACCACCATTACATTCTACTTAATCTAAAGTTTCAGGCCAGCCTTGGCCAATTCAGCAATGTAATTAGTCCTACTATGGAGAAAGTTAAAATCCACCATTCACAAAAGACGCAAACTAAAACAGTTAAGACAGTCGTAGGTTTCTTAAAATCATTGTAAATAAAGTGATTTTGTAGGAATATATTTTAGCGTCCACAAAACAAGAAAAATGCAGAAAAATCCCAAAGGCATTAAGAGATAGTGCAGTCATAGTGTCAGTGAATGGTGAATAAAACCTGGGACACCCAATTATCAGGAAGGATAGGATTTTCAGCATTCAATGCAGATATTAGTTCTTGGAGAATCATAGCAATGGATCTCTTGGGAATACTGCCACCAGAAGCATGTTCATCATCTTCTTGAGATATCAATTCCTTTAATTTTTGTTCCAAAAGCAAGCCTAAAGCATCTCCTCTTAAAGGACCATGCGTCTGGAAATATGCGTTGTTACTAGTTTCCTCCAAAGCAACTACTTTTTGATGTGAAGGATTCACATCTATTTGGTCAACCCTCCCTTTGATATCTGAGGAAATACTAGGCTTCTGCTTCAATGGGGAATTAAATGTGAAAGAAATAACAGTATTGTCCTTGTTTCCACCAGCTCTATTACCTTCTGATCTGCTGTTGGAGTACCTTTGGTCTTTTGAGGGAGTATTAAGCATCATATCTTTGCTGCGCACAACACCAGACTTGTTTCCATTTCCCACAGACATTGAATTGGTAAATCCTGTGCTTCCAACTTGGATATTTGCACTTACAGTTCTCCTCTTGCGCACTGGGCTCCTTATCTGTGAAAAGGAATCATCTCTCCTGTTACAAAATTTTCTATCTCCATCAATTGTGGAATCATCCACTCTGGTCGACATCCTCTGCCTGCTGCTACCACTTAAATTTCTGTTCAGAGCAACAAAATTTTTGGCCCCACTAATAGTATTAGCAGCTGCAGAAGCTCTTCGGCTTTGGACATTAGTTAATCTGACTCTTGCTGGAGTTCTGTCGCTCCCAACTGCCATTTCATGTTGCTTAAGTGCTAAAGAAGATGGGTCGTCCTTTTGAGGCCTGCATTGCTGGCTTCTTGACTGCCGCTGTACGTGGCCCACTTCAAAAACAGAATTCCCGTCAGCAACTGGTTCATCTTGAGGTCGTATACCATCTTGCTTTTCAGCAGCCGTACATAGTTGGTCCCCCTTCTTTTGCTGAACTACATCTCTTTCCTCCTCAAGGGAGCTAACATGTGGCCTTGGCTTCATCCCATTCAACCCCTGAGTAGAGATACTAACCAAATTTGACGCACAGGGTAGGAAAATGAGCTGCTGCTCGTCCAAATTTGCTCTAGAATCTATTAAATTAAGCACGTTACTGCAGTTTTGGCAAGAATTCTGCCCCAACAAAGATTCACTGGCACTTATGTCATGGCTTATGCTCTGTGGTAGTTGTTCCATGACATCTGATGAAATAGTTCTTGTTCCTTCAGTCATAATCCCCTGCTCAGAAGCAAACTTAGCAGGATTCGAATAAGTAAGAGCACTCTTTGCTCTGTTGGTGGCTTGCAGTCCTGGCTCCAGAATTCTTGTTGCAGCATCAATCAATCTAGATGCTCTAGACACGTTCCTGGAAGAGGATATCCTAGGACTCTTCACTGGCGAAGCAAGCTTGGAAGGATGATGCTTTCTTGACCTCGACAAAACACTCTTAATTTGCAATGCCTCAGCTCCAAATCTAGTCACTGCTCTTCTTTCAATTTGCTCTGTCTTCTGAAGCTTTTGAGGTCTAGATTCAACTTTAGCACTTCCCTTGTCCATTTTCAGGCCGCCATCAGACTCACCAAAGCAGCTAGCAACATCCTCTTGTCTAACACCAGAAGTAACAGAATTTAAAGCTTTCTTGTGCTTATCTCGATTAACTGCGGGCAAGGAATCAAGACCCATAAGCCTAGCAACCAGGCAAGGAGCTCGCATTTCATGCTTTTGCTCTGTAATACCGCGATGTCCGTTTTTCTTTACATTGGGAAAACCTCCACTGTTCTCATCAGCAATCTACAATACGAGCAAAGCACACAAGAAAAATGAACGAACATTTAAACTAGCAAACATTATCCTTGCCCCAAACATGAAGGCAAAAGCAAGGACTTAAAGTTCATAGAAGCAAGGCATACCAAATGAAGCTTGGCCTTGGGCATTTTCTCATCCCCTCCAAACCTCTTTGACCCTTGCTTAGAGCGAGCTAAGGAAACAAAAATACAATAAGCTAAGAAGAAATGAGACAAGAAAAGATCCATTTTACAGTCCTAGGTCAAGTGTGTGCCTCCATGACCAATGCATCAAAAACAAAAGACAAAAAATCTACCAACCAATGCGAATGTTATTGAAAAAGAGAGAGAGAGAGTGATAAGGCAAAACTAACATGGAGGAAGCAATTTCTTAGAGAAGAGCACTCTCTTAGCAAATCGTCGGTTCCAATCAAAGAGCTGGAAGAAAATGCCAACACAACCTCCAGGCCTCTGAGCCCTTTTCTCCGTTATCGCCAAGCATGAAGTAGACTTCCCCGCCGTTTCATTCATTTCCCCGAGAAACAAGAACTGAAAACTACCGTCCTAAGCGCACACCAACCAAGATATCCTCTCTCAAAACCGAACACTGCAAACATCATGAAGACCCCCCATCTCCAAAGAATCCCATAAATCTCATCTGACTAGACCCATCTAGTTCTCCAAAACAAAGCTCGAAATGGATAAGCAGAATGTAGGTAACCAAAGCTCCAAAGATACAACTCTTCCTGCGGCCAAAGAAGAAGGGAAATCCGTACAATGGTGGGAATGAAAGCCAGGCGCAAGAAAAGGACGTGGCGAAGGAGCAAAACGACGATCTAAAATGCTGCAAAAAGGGAACGTCATGCAGGGAAGTGGAAACAATAAAAACTTTTTGTTGGTTATTATCAGTATTTGTACGCATCTACATGACTTGACGCACCTAGCAAGTGATTCTCTCGCTGTGAGAACTTAAAAAGAGAATCGTATGATGTGATGGGATGGTTTCTGTTTGCGATCATCAACATAGCCCAAGAAAAATGAAGCGTCTGGCATTTTAGCAGAACTTTCTCTAATAATAGCAGAGAAACAGACTGCAGGTACGCTGTGGAGTGGGTGGAGGTAGGGAGGGGTTGGGGTGCGTAGGATAAGCAAGCAAGCAAGTAAACACTAACACGCACGCGCTGTTTGGTTGAATGTAGTTTGACGCGAGGGACGTGGAACCAAACAATGGCAAATCAGTCGGCAGGGAGGCTTAAGAGTCAAGATACAGTGTTTTCTTGTATTTACCCTTTTTACCCTTGTACTTTTCCCCCCTTGTAATGTTGTATGCCGTTACTTATTACACGTGTTTGACAGCCAAAAAATTCTATAGGAACTAATGCCTATCCAAACAAGTCGATTTTTAAATTACATCCCAAGTACAAAACCAGTTTCGATAGTATTATTGTACTTGCAAGCACAATACACTATTATGTGTTTGCAAGTACACGTGAGAAACACTTTTTTTTTAAGGAAACTTCACAGGTAGGTTAAGTGGGCTCACCTTTCAGAGGATTAAGGGACTACACCTCAACAGAGGACCAAGCGGCTACATCCCATCACAGAAGGCCTTACTAGTTCTCCACCTATAGGTAAAACCCCGACTACACCCCATTACGTCCTGAACTATTTTGGATTCATTCCAAACATTTCCTATTTCATATATTGTGTAATTGAGGTTGCATAGCAAACATGATCGAAGGAGTTAGGCTAAGAATGAAGCAACCGAATATCTTTTGATATTGTCTCATATGAGTGCAGTCGGAAAGAATCCATGATTATATTTTTCCAAAAGTAAAAAGAGAATCTATTAAGATTATAATCTCATCATTGCCAAATAACATGAGGCCTGGTGTGGTACTGATAAATATTTTGTACGCACTTTTTCAAAGAAACGTACGGATGAAGCACCGCATGGTTTCATTCATGTCATCAATCATGTTTTGAATTCACATTTATTTAATTCACTCCAATAGAAAATTATAGAATTCGGAGTAAATTACTTTATAAATTCATCTCAATGATAAAATTAATTCCCAATATTTATACCATACATCCTTATTGAGTTGTCATTGTAATATAAGCTGGTATTTTCCCATTACTTACCCTTTTGAAGGGACACATAAATGCATACTGGGCTTCGAACCTAAATAAATGATTTTTAAGATGAGCCCTTATAACATACTCCCTCCTATTTAAAATAAAAGATGTTTTAGATAGATTTTAATTATTCAAAATAAGTGTCGTTCGTGACTTTTCATGCATGTTTATGATTTTACTTCCGAATTTACCCTTTCATTTCTCTCACATCTTGATTATACAGATTACACAGATTATATTTTCAAAGCACTTAAACATGCAATTAATAAGGATATATCAAGCATTTCATTAATTTTCTTAATAAATGTGCATCCTTCTAAAACGACTTTTATTTTGAAGATGAGGGACTATTTATCATATTATGTTTAAGTATCGAAATTTCAAGGCTAGTAACTACAAAGTCGGCACTTATAAATTGAAAAACTGGGTTTGTAATCACACATTATTACTTCTTTTACCATAACATTAACTACACATATGTACTGAGTTTAAGAGTTTGTTTGGATGAGCTTATATCAGTAGAGCTTTTGGCAGTAGAGCTTTTGTCAGTAAAGCTTTTCTAAAAGAGTTTTTTTAAAAAGTCAGTTGACTGTTTGACTGTCATTTAAAAAAGAACTTTTTTGAAAGAACTTCATACAATAGATTGTTTGGCAACATAAAAATAAAAGGCACTTTTAATTTTAACTATATTTTATTTTGTAATAAAAATTATTTATGCATATAACTATTATTTAAAGTATATTAAACAACATGCAAAGCACAATATATTAATTATTATATACTTTTAAACTATATGAAACATAAATGAAAATATATCTAACTAAATCTTTTATATAGATTATAACATAAGTAAATTAATATCGAAAATAAATATTAAAACATATAAAAAAGTCAAATAATATTATATAAATCCCAAAATAAATATCCAAGCTGAGTAAACAGTTAAATACATAATAAATGAGAAGATGAGTTTGTGGGTATTGTGAGACTTATGAGTAAAATATAAGGACAAAAGGGACTAAAAAGTAAGATCATTAATTGATCTGAAAAATCTACCTGAAAAAGTATCTTTTTGAGAAGCTCCAAAATTGAGCTTCTTAAAAAACTATATTTTGGTTGCTAAAGAAGTCATATATATGAAATAAGTGATTTTTTATTTTACAGCAAAACACTCATTTTTCTTAAAAAAAGCTTTTGTAGTGTAAAAAATTTATTAAAATCATCTTAAATTATTAATGTAAATTAAATTAATTAATTTGCTTCGAGTTAAAAAGTTGAGTTGGAATCCAATACTAACCCTATACTTGACATGTTCTCTTGATGCATGGCCTTTTCTTTTATTATAAAGTATAAACCTAAAAAAGGATAATATTTTGTATATTGGATTATTATAATTATGATTTCAGAAGTTGGGTACATTGAAAAAATAATATTACAATATGGTGGTTAGCAGACTTGCATTTATCCGAGAACAAACATGCTTATTCTCATATGTATTCTAATGGAAGCAATAAAAAATGTATAAAGGACAAGAAAAAGAGCATCAAAGGAACTGTTCAGGGTTGACTTAGCACAGGCTAGGTGTTGGAGGTTAAATATTATATCGAGAGTCTATATAATTTGGTCATTTTTATATTTTAAAAATTATTATTTATTTCTATAATAATATTTTTTATTATAGAAATTTTTCTTTAATGGTATTTTTTAATTAAACTTTAAATTTTTTTAATAAGTGAGGATATTTTTTAAATTTTGTTCAATTTTTTAATTTTATGAAATTATTAATCTATTTTAAATGAGTGATTAATTATGATCTGTCATTTTTCTCCAACTCTTTGTAAGGCAAGATCCTCGTGAAAAATCAGCTACTCAAGGGAACGTGAATACAACACGGCTCCATAAATGCTACGCGGGTACACGTGGGAAGAATGAAAAAGGGTTCTTATGCTGAAAAAAGGCTAGGTTACTGTCCATACAAAAGCTGAATCCCATTCCTGAACTGGGCAATTGACACTTGTCCTGTGATGAATCTCATGCATGGAGATAGACTCCTTTTACTTTTTCTCCTTTTTTTTTTTTAATTACATTAGGCATCGCGGTTTAGCCAAACTAATCCTAAGCCCCTATGATCCTACCCCAAGAATCTAGAGGATGTAAATCTGGAACCCCAAGATCCCTCAGGTTCTTACGTAGCCTGTACATTTCTGCGCACAAGGAGCCTTCACATACTTGATCGTTCAGCTGATGATTGATTACTGGACCCCCTGCTCAACATCAGGTTCTCATCAGCCCTCAGGTTCCCTAGTAGCTCCAACTCCTACACTGCCGCTGGAAGCGAGGCATCCGTAATTGATCCGATCAAAGAGCTATGCCTAAGAGGCTAGATGATCATCAATAGGAACATGCCTATTTCCCCTTTTTTGACGTGACTCGAACTCAAGACCTCCTGTAAGAAGAGTCTTAAGTGAGGAATTTGAACCAATTGATCCACCATTCGTTGTCACTTTTTCTCCTTTTATTCTTACATGAAAGTGGTAAGATAGAGAGGCTCACCGGTCCCCTTACCTGCAACTAGGGACAATGAGTTATGAGGTGATACTTGAAGCAATTGTTCTGTTGTCATCATAAAATTATGTGTTTAGGTTATATAAATAATCTCTTTCTAAAAATATAAAAGAAAGGTCGCGTATATTATAACTCTCTTTAGATTCCTGCAAAATGAGGAATCTTGTGTACTAGATACGTTAGTTATTAAAATAAGTTATTCAAATTAAATTAAATGAATTTGAATTGTATAGCTCGATTCTACTTATTTTAAAATAAAATAACATCATTTTAAAGATTAAACCATTCAAATTACCCAAATCAAATATCGGATAAGTAAGAATTACAAATATTATTTACTATAAATATTTTTTTTCTTATTGTTATGATCAAGAGATATTCTACAATATTGGTCCACTTTCAATTGTTTATGACACTTTATTTTAAATATATGATTTTATTTTTTATTAAGAGTACTTATAAGGTTTAGACTTATGTGGACTTCCTCAAATTAAACGATATATCCTACTATTACTTAAACCAATGGACTTAAGTCTTTACTAGCAAAGTCTAATGATATGTAGTTTATTTCAGCTAGCATTTAGGAATATGAAATAACTAAATTAAGGTTAATAAATCAATCCAGACCTAAGTCAACGATTAAAAGTCTGACTTAACCTGACTTCGAACTAATTTGAGTTCAAAAAGGCCAAATTAATACAAATTTGTATTTCTAGTTAACAATCATAATACAAATTAATATGTTATAAATGGATGAAACTAAGTATTTCATTTCGCACCGCATCATTCAATTCCATTATTCTTTTGCGAAGAAAAAAGGCAAATTTTATGTTTTAAAATTCAAATCAGAAGTTAAATTGATAGGATAATAGATTTAAAATTTAAATCGGTATTGTACCGTCATAAAATTAGTTAAATATTGAATAAAATTAAAAAATTTGAAATACAGTTGAAGGGGACCGTTCTTACTCATCAAAAAATTTAAAATTTAATTAAAAAATAGACTGTTAAATAAAAATTAATTGATTTATTTTAGTTTATAAAAATCGATTAATTTACGAAAATTGAAAGATTAATTAATAATATTAAAATACATCAAGAATGACTATAGTACATTGCAATTACATTAAGGTCCATGATAAATAATTAAATTATACTACAGTAGTCAAGTTGATTACTCTTCTACAATAGTCAAAGTTTGTAAATTTACTATACCTTATGGTGTTGCTTCCTTCCATTTCATGACATTTATGCATACATCAAAGCATACTACATGGAAACATCATCTTCTCCGTAATAGACAACTCTGGAGCTCCAGAAATAAAATAATGAAAATGGTGTATACAAACATTTAGGTGGGTAATTGTTTACAAGTCCCAAGAGAAAGGGACCGAGACCATCTTCTTTGTCAAGATCTAGGGTTTCTCACACAAAATTGCAACCCTTCTTTCGTCTTTGCCTAGATTTATGAGTTTTCATTCCCAAATTCTACATCTTTTGCCTTTTGATCCATTACAACCTCTGAGTAAGAAGATAGAAGGTACATGTTCATGAACTGTGGCCACTTTTGATCACTGGCCCTGATCTCTAGCTGAATCGTCATTCGTACTTTAATTTAGCCTTAAACCCATTAGTTCTTAGGTTCTTGTCTGTGTATTGTGATGTTCAATTCATAGCTAGACTTGGATTTGGATGCAAATAGAGATGGAAAGGAGTGGAATTGATTGCAGAGGATTCTCAGATACAAGTGACTTTAGACACAATCACAAAGATATAAGTGAGAGTGGAGAGACTGACGAAGGTGAAAGTAGGCCTGAAAATGGAGGAAGTTCAAGCAACAGCACAGTCGAAGAGAGTCAAAAGAAGCCTTCAGTGAGACCTTATGTTAGATCCAAGATGCCAAGGCTTCGTTGGACACCTGAGCTCCATCTTTGTTTTGTTAAAGCTGTGGAAAGACTCGGTGGACCAGATAGTAATTAAGCCTCCATATATCATCATCTCGATCAATCTTCATACATAATGATTTTGAAGTACTTACAGGAAATTGTTTATGCTTTGCCTTATTTTCTGGTGCAGGAGCCACACCTAAGTTGGTTCTTCAGCTGATGAATGTTAATGGACTTAGCATTGCTCATGTCAAGAGCCATCTACAGGTTATTAAATAAGTTTTTCCTGGAGAAACTATCTGTTATTACAGTATACGGTTCCTGGAAATCGATAGTTTCTGATATATCTATATTCCTGAACTGTTCTTGTTACTTTTTCTAGATGTATAGAAGCAAGAAGAACGATGATCCAAGTCAAGGTAAACGTTCTTGCCTGTGAACTTAGAACTTATATTCACTTGTTGCTGGGAATGACCACTATTCTGATGTATAAAGTGGCCATTACATGACAGTCATGGCTAATCATAGGCGTCTCCTGGAAAGTGGAGATCGAAACATTTACAATCTCAATCAGCTTTCGATGTTACAAGGCTATAATCAACGCCATAGCTACAGGTACAGTCTTAAAACAAACATCTGATCGAATGACAATTAAATATATATCAGAGAGATCTCTAGTTTCAAGGGTTGCTCATCTTTTTTTTTGAAGATATGGTGATGGTTCTTGGAATGCCCGTGAGAACTTCATGTGTAGTTCATATATGAGTCGATGTTGGTTTGATGGGACCAGGAGAGGGCTTCATGGAACAGAATATAAAAAATCCTGTGAACCCACATCGTTTACATATTCGGAAAAAACCCTCTCTACAGACATGGAATCTGCAACATCTGTACCAGAGTCCAGGACTCCGAAAAGAAAAGCCACAGCAGACGAATATCTTGATCTGAATCTTTCTCTGAAGATGGGTTCAGTGAACAATAAGAGTCCTCAAACTTTGGAAAAGTACGAAGTTGACGACCAGTTATCACTATCTCTGTGTTGTTCACCAACAACCGCAAAGCTCAGCAGATTTAAGAGAAGTGAGGAGGATGATAAAGCTCATGCAAAAAGGTCAAGTACTCTAGGTCTGACTATATGAATTGGTGAGATAATTCAAAGTGAGATCTTGAGGTACTTGTTCAAAATAATGCATTTCATGATATTGCGTTTTACCAATGTCCCCAAATTAATATACTCAAAACATTTCTTATCAATGAGCCTTGGTTGCTATTAGTTACCTAACCCTATAGCACAACAAGCAACAATGTATGTATTTAGTAAGAGAATTATAGCTTAATTATCACGTGTATTCAACAATTTATGTAGTATTAATAATAAATTTTACTGATATAAAAAGATTAGCAAAGGAATCTTGTTTAAGAATAAAAGGAAATGTTATGTATAGACTATGTTGTTGGAATTCAACCGTGATAGAATAACGGGTGCAACAGAAAACAAAATATTTTTATAGATTCGGAGAGGGTTCTGATAATTGAATAAACTTGAATAAAACATAAACTGATTTAGAAATCGTACCTTGTTTGTTCTTTTGTTGAAAATTCTTTGAAACGTTTCCAATTGATCAATCACGAGCTGTTCAAGTGTTCAGCCTCTGATGGTATTCATAAAACAATTCTCAAACTGATTTTGAGAGGAAGAAGACAAAAAGTTTTAGCTTCTAAAAAGCTCTTCTCTTTAAATAGAAAAAATCATAACAATATTTTATTAAAATTAAATCTCTTTAATTATAATTAAAATAAAATTATAATTAATTTAATTTTAATAAAATCAAATATCTCATATTTGATTCTCAAAGTTTCTCAAACTTTATAATTAAGTCCAAATTAATTAAATTTATTTTTCTTTCACAAATTGTTCTTTGATGTGCGACCCATTAGGTTCCTAATAAGTTGGCATTGATTATAAATTATAATTCTAATTCATAATTCTCTAATTAAAAAATTCATAATCATAAATCATGATTGACATCTAGTAACATGTCATGATTACCCAAATATCATGAATGTCAAAGTGATTGACTTAACCTGTCCATGTATGGTTATAATGTATAACTTAATCCTTTCGTCATCCAATATTTTAATTGGACAGAGTGTGAATATAGTGTCTACTCTTATCATCCAATTATGTTCGTTCTTGCTAATTAGTAATTGATTTATAATTTAATTTAAAAACTCGTTTTTCAAATATCAATTCACTCTGGCCAGGGAATTTCATAAATCATTACCAATCAAGAATAACAGAATATTCTCTCTAATTACTTTAGAGTGACGAATCTTTTATCGACTTACTCAATTATCTACATATGGTTCATACTGTATCCAATTACTACCGACAGAATTATCCTATGATGATCCATAAGTAGCATCAAAACACAATAATTCTCACACTAGATACCTTGGTAATCTCAAGTCTAAGGATTAATTATACAACTATCATTATGAGATAGTCCATATATACATAAGTAATATTCCATTCGAAATTCTCATAATCGGGTTAGTTCAATGACTTATTCTCTAATAATCACCAACACATTAGTTTAAGTATCTCTATACTTTAATTAATGAGATCAATTACTTTCTTCATAAGAAAGAAACATAATGTGT
>JANKOE010000002.1:30751931-30766667 GCA_026284465.1 Erythroxylum citrifolium | reverse complement strand
AGATAGTCTCTTTTGGCTATTTAGGTTGATGTCTTCATACCGATACCTGGATCCTGGGTTCGGGAAGGTCCCGGTGATAAAAAAGTTTTGTTTTCCGCACCTGGTACATGTGATGTACCTCCCGGGATTTTCCTACACTCTCAACCTGTTCTATGGATAACGTTAGAGGCCAAATACTTGTGTGACTATAGTAGTTAAGATGGATCAATTTTTGAAACAGTTTGAAGGATACAACAAGAATATGATCAAGCTTTTGAATAAGGTACAAATTAAGATTTATGCTTTATTATGATTTAATTGTTAATCATTTTATAGAATTAAAGCGATCTTGATTTTTAGGGAATCAAATTATGAAAAGTTTTGTAATTATTCCTCTGCAGTAGGGATCAGATCATATCCTGATTTCCTAACATATATCGTTTGAGTATTTATAAAGTTTTTTCTTCTGATTTGTTGTATGTTAATTATTTAAACTTGGTATTTGTTAATAATCCAATTTCAGTTTGCATAAAAATGATTGTTGAAGGAAATATATATAACACATAGATATATATACAAGATCTTTTCAAATCATATACATCATTAACGAATCAAATCACTTACTTGAATTTAATTATTGTTATACTAGTTAAAGGACTCTTGCATGAAACCTCTCTATTTAATTTATGTTTTTTAGATGATTGTTATCAATTCTTTTCATTGATCATATTATCTTTTATTTGTAGATAATATCATTAACTATTTTTTAACAGTTAATAATTTGAAAGGTCACACATGCTAAACTCATTGGGTGTGTCTTTTTATTATTTTATTCCACTCACATATGATCAGTTACTTAATAAGATATCTATATATTCTTATACTTGTATAATAACTCGAGTGACTAGCATACGACTAAAGCTCATGGTCATTCTATTAAGAATATATGACATCTTGGTTAATGAATCAATCATTGAGGAGATTTTGTATGCTAGACCCTAGATTATACCTTGCATTTCAATCTTCTTTGATATTATATTTTTTATCTTATCATACATGTATTCAATTCTCTTACTAAGTGTCAGTAGCCACCATTGAATACAAAAAATTTTATGCGAGTTAAAAATCAGAAAATGACCATCCTCTATTTTCAATTTTTATGAATTGAATTTAATTTTCTTTACTATAATTGTCCTATAAGATCATATCAAACATAATCTTCTGGTAATATTCTAAAGTAGCAAACATTAAATTTAATCCTTAAGAAGTAGACAAAATTTCTAAAGGTATAATATGAGGTTCACTTAACCTTTAGAGTCTCAGATAATTTAAGTTGAGATATTGTAACTTACACTAATCCATTTTATGGTCATTTTTACACTCATGGTAAGAGTCTTATGCTATAGTATTAACTCTTATTAATTTGGAACGTATGTTTTTCAAAAAGGCAATATCATATAGATGTTGGTTTAAACATACTTAATGTTTAACCTGAGTTCACTCGTCTAATTTTAACTTTATCTTTCTGAACTCTTACTAGGCAACTTAAGAGAGATATGGTGACCATATGATCATTCTAAACCAATTTCCTTTTGACTTATTTTCTAAGTTGGCATTCACTTCGATATTAAACTTAACATGCCTCATCTACAATCATCACAAATATTAGATTTGATTGCCCATGTGCGAAGGCCAATCTTTTATCTGTCTAACATACTCGTTGATTTATACAAAAAATATGTCATACAAAGTAAAGATATTTCATAATCAAATATTAAGTAATTCTTATTACTTAATAAACAATGTAATTATATATATGTATTTATACATGATAATACATTAAATGAATGTACATGGAGAAATGTTAATCAAATACATTTGAATGTTTATGTAATAGTGACTTTACATGCCGAATGTATATATCATGGGAAATTAGTTTTGTCATTAGTTTTACGACCATGTCTCATGTAGATATATCATGTTTACTTATCCTTATGTAATTATATCTTTCACTTAATTATATTTGATATCTATATACTTAGTCTTACAATGAAATTTGGGTTTCTAGTAAGTGATTATTGCTTAACTGTTACAGTTGATTATTATTGGATTAGTCTCGCTTTGAGTAACCTCTAAACTAACTAAGAATCATTCACACTTCTTATACTGATACTAAAACTGTTATAAATTCAGTTTCTATTATGAATAAAGCAATACATGGTTGTTTCTTAGTAAGAAAATATATCTTGTGGTAGATTTTCTCTCATCTAGATCTACTCTCCAGTTTGCATCTATATACCCTTATATACATAAGTCTTTGCCTTGATAACACAACGCATAATCAACAATATCTTTTAGATACCTAATAATATATTCCCTTTAATGCTTTCAAATATACTTGTCCAAGATTTGACTAATATATGCTCTCCATTATAATAGTGCAACAAATATTTGACTTTTGTGCACATCATGACAAACATAAGACTTCCAACTATTTCACAATAAAAAAATTTCTTCATTTGTTCTCTTTCTCGTATTATCTATTGATTTAAGATCTTGTATGTAGAATCGTTATAAAATCTTTTGAATATAAGTTGTATAAGAAGGTAATAATAATCTTTTTGAATGAACTAATGAAATCTTAACTCCAAGAATATATTCACTTTCACTCATGCCATTTATCTCAAATTCAAATACAACTAATCTTTTATAATTTTAAAGAAAGATTAGAATGCCAGATTATTGATTGTTAACCATACAATCAAGAAATAATTACAATAATTAGGAAAAAATTACTAAAAATATCAATAATTTATTTTGTAGTTCATAAAAATATAAAAATGAAAAAAGTTGTTTAGGACATCCAAAAATTTACAATTATCACATTAATATGAACAGATGGAAGTATTAAGAATATATATATATACCAGGAAAAATTTATAAGCTTATGAATACCCGATGAGGACTGCGGCCCCTCGAGTCGATTATAAATAGGGAAGATTTTTTTCTTTAAAAAAAAAGACAAATTCCCCAAATGCCCGTAGTTAATTACAATTTATGAGATTTTAAGTTCAATTACAATTCATCAATATGGAATAAGAATTAAATTCCAACTAAATCCGAGTCCGACCAATGTTCCAACAGATCTCTGGCTCTCTTGTTCTGTCATAAATGATAAACCACGCTTGACACCAATCCAAATGAAAAAAACGCAAAAGTCAACATTCAGACATCACAGCCGGTGTCAGACAGCAACTCTTTAATGACTACCAGTAGTGGTCCGAGACGAGTTGAGGACCGTGACAGACAGTGGCAAAGAGTGACCGCAGCTATTGAAGAGGTTTAGATGATTAGTGGTCTGCAGTTCTGGTGTGACCACTGACTACGCATTTAAGGAAATGAAAAAAGATAACCTATAACAGATAAACATAGAGAGAAGTCAGAAGAGCCACAGAGAGAGGGTACACTTCTGAACGTCCAGGGTCGTTGATGATTGACATTAGGAAGCCGAATAAAATGCAAATCCGTTTAGATTTTAAGATAAAATATGTGTATTAAATACAATAATAAAACAACGAAGACTTTTTGGGATATTAGAGCGAGCAGTAAAGCACATATATTTATACATACACTATATGGATATGATGTGCCATATAACACTTACAAAAAGATTCAAGTGAACTTGTGTCTATAAACAGATAAACCATATTGGATTGTTTTGAGTTAGGACATTAGATACATTGTACGTATTGAAAACTAATGCCGCGTGAATAAGATTCTTTCACTAAAAAACCATCACAAGTTGGCATTGCATAGGATGTTTTTAGGGTCAATTTGTTGGTCTAACCACTGGTATATGTACACTCCCTTTCTCTCTTCACTTTTGTTGTTTTGTTAACTTTTAGGAACAAAAGCTGAGATTCCCATGTTCAAGTTTCCAAAAATATGACAGAATGGAGAAGAGATGCTAATCACATCTGTATGTACTTGATCAGGAACAAGCCAGAAGCAGGAAAAGGATTAGCATTATCTCTAAAAGGTACATGCCTTTTCTTCCCTGTCCCACACCATGTGGTATGATCATGTTCTGTGCCTCCAGTTCATCCCTTTCCTTTGGTTAAATCTGGCATAGATTTCCTTTCTTATTGCAGGTTTTTTTTTAACCTCTGTAAGATATCTCAAAAATCCTAAGAAAGCTACTTATTTGGCGTAAAAAGGAGCTGAAAGCATTAAATAAAATGAAGTGAAAGGAAAGATGGCCTTTTTGATGGAAAAGGACTAGATTGTACAATATGACGGGTTAGGTAAACGTTGATTGTTACCCATTTTGTTGTTGATTGTATGAAACACCTTTCCATCTCAAAGAGTAGGATCATGAATGTTCTTGTCTAAAATTGAAGCCAAAATAACTTAAGCGAGACTTCTTGTCCTGCAATAGCAAGCAAGCTTTAGACATTATGGCGAAAGGATTGAGCCTTAAAAGTTTCCAACACAAGGATGTCAATTGAGCCCCCGAAGCATCGACGTGCAGCAAATAACCCCAGGAACAGGAAATTTACTTAGTACAACTGTTTGTCTTTAGAAATGGAAAAAGGCAATCAAGAACAACCAAAAACCATATTCTCTTGAAACCATAAACAATGAGATTCACTTATACCACTGACCTGCTCTTCACTTCTAGTTCAAAGTGTATGAACCAGAAGTATGTACACCAGTTGAGCGTAAAATCCCAAAACCAGACACAGAAAAACAGACTGTGACAACCACGAAAGCAATGGCTACCTGTCATTTTGTGCTCCAAAGCATGTGACCTTGAATTATAACTTCAAGACTCGGTCCCTCCATCCAATCCAAACCTACCATCAATCTTTCTTTTTTGTAATCCAGGCAATCTCTTTATTCTCCTATTCCTAGAGTATGATTTTTGTGGCAAACGCAAAGCCAATCTATCCAAGTAAAGAAGAAAAACGACTTCAATCCGTAAACGAACATGCAATTTAGATGGGAAGTGATTCCTGATAGCATATCATGAGTCACTTCTTCTTGTTCTTATCCTTGCCATTGGAGAAGATTGACGCTAAACCGAACAGATTCCCCGAAGGAACGTTTAAGACAGGGTTAACACGAACACCACTGCCATAAGCACCGTAGTTTTTCTTCAATGGGGGCTTCTGATGACTTGTGGAAGCCGATGATTGGAATGACTTCATGAATGGTTGCTTATGCTGCTTGTGGTTCGTACTTTGGTTATCCTTAGACAATGGAGCTCTCTTCACACTAGGCGTAGAGCCAGTAGAATTGCTTCGAGATAAGAGTGGCAAAGGACATAAACTCCTGCCGTAATTACTACCACAATTCAAGCTACTACTTCTTTTGAATCTCCAAAATGACCTGGAGCTACCTTGCTTTTCTTCTGGTTCATCCATTGTGGTAGTCTTGCTGGTCTCTTTCAACCTCTCTCTCTTTGAACCCTCGTTACTAATGGAAACATCATCATGATGGCCCCGTTGTGGAAGCGTAGATGATGGATCCATTAGTCTTGCCGAACCTGTCTTTTTCTTGACTTCAGTGGGCAGAATCTTTCCGTCCGAGAAAAGCTCGTCAGCTGATGAAGAATCTTGATCGAAACTCTTGCGTACACAGAAGTCAAATTCAATGCTACCAGTCGAGTTGGAACGAAGAGGGTGCGGTTCTATGGGAACAACATCGGATAGGCAAAGGTCATGAGAGAAGGAGATCCTTGGACTGATCCCAGAATTATCTGAGCAAAGTTCAACTGCCATTTTCCTGGAAAATTTTCAAGAAACCAAAAAAAATTGTACGAACAGACTAAAAGAGTGCTTGGCTATAAGGATCAGAAAGGTAATATGCCGTGTAGGTTTTGTTGTAGAGGAACTAATAGGGATGGAACCTGAGAAAATCTACATGTAATTAATGTGCTTAATGGAATACCAAAGAAAACCTCTGAAAAGTTTGGAATCTAATAGAAAAAGAAATATTGAGAGCAATCTTAGCTTTTATCTATTGAGAGACCGAGTCTGCAATGGAAGTTGTGGTTTCCAAAGATGGAGACGTGAGGAGAGGTCTTAGCACCAAGAATCCGGAACTCGGTAGGGTTAGTTATAGGACAAAAATAGTGGAGTTTCTACGTACCATGAAACAGGTGGGCATGTTTCCCTTGACAATATCCAAGGAGGTTATAGGCAGATATGTTCTCAGGTTATAGGCACACATTCACCAATAATGTTAGAAGATGAAAGAAAAAGCCCGCACAAATAGCTTAGTTGGCAATTTAACAGAGTAACTTAGGATAAGGATCAATGTTCGATTCTCAATAACAGGAGCGTATGGGCCGCTCTATTAGGTGATCGACCGAGATCAAACCATGGTTTAACCCTTCACCATCTGATCGGGCCCGAGTGTGGAGGCAGCTGGAGTGGCTGATTCCACCTTTTGGAACAAGAAGATGAAAGAAAAAAGAAAGGATCTATAATGCTAATTAAACTGTACAATGATGTTAAGGGATGGAAAATGATTGTCTAAAAGTTATGAATCATTAGGTTAAAAGATTCTGAACGTGTTTTACATTCAGGCTATATGATGTTACTTCATTGAAAACAAATCCACACCAAAAATTAGAGGCAACCAAAAATTATCATCTTGTTCTAAAAGTGGAGGTTATTATCATCTTCGTGTATCAAAAGGAGTTCCATTAGAAAGTGTTAAGAATGCTTCTCATATATCATAGAATTTGATCTGCTTTGAGCGTGGTTTATTATAGTCTGAAGAGTGAAGATAGAGTAAATTGCTGTCTTTTAGATGTCATGGCTTAACCACCTTGATTGGTTTGAGCAAAAGAAAAAAGAAAAGTGAGCATTAGATCAGTCCAAGTGAATGCAGGCCCAGGACAAGGAGCACAGTGTCAGATAAACTCTAAAAGTCAAAAAGAGAAATCCTGACAATTGGTTAAATTAGTGGCCATTATATGCCCTTTGTCTTCTCAATTTAAAGCCGAAAAGCAACCCAAAATAAACCTCCAATAACCAAACTGACTCTACGTACCATGTATTGTATCCCCTGGACTCAAAAGGTGGAACGCCCACTTTAGGCATCCCCACACTCCGACCCGACATTGTGTGAAGAAGGTAAATTACGGTCTGATCTCAGCCAGCTTCTCAGAAAAGCGGTCCAATGCTCGGTGCGCATAAGAAACCACCACATTGGATGAACTCTCACACTGTCGCTACCGAAGCTCGAACCCGAAACCTTGGACTCACTTTCCTTCCCAATAACCAACTAGGCTACCCGTGCGAGCATGTATTTTATCCCCTTATCTTAGTATTTGACTTGTAAGTATCAAATTGTTCATGCATATTTAGACAACAAGAAGTTTAGGGTCATATATTAATTTATAAAAAATTAAAATATTTTAAATGCAATACTAAGGATAATATATTATTGTTTAAATTTTATAATATGTAAAAAATTGTGAACATTTTTGTGCAAAGAAATACATTGTTCTTTTTTTCTTGATTCGAGGAAACCCTATAGGCGGGCCAAGCGGGCACACCTCTCCGAGGGTCCAACTGGCGCACCACCCCACAAGCGGGTCAAGCGGGTGCATCTCATCATTGAGGGCCTAATTAGTTCTCCACCTACAGGTAAAACCTCGGTTGCCCCAGATTCTTACAAGAGGGACTAGCATGAAATCGAACCTGGGACCTAACCGAAGCCAAGCCCCGCTCTCAACTATCGAGCCACATCCCTTGAGGGTTGTTTATCTAATTATAAGTAGCACCTTTATCTCTAATGGCATTTTAAAATATATTTTTATATTATTAATTGTTGTGTTAATTTTTAAAGTTCCTCTAATTAAAACCAGTAATTATATTTTTTAGATTTTCTCTTTTTAGATTTCTCTGTTTCTACAATTTTTTTTTATCATTTTGCAATCTGGATTTCAATAAATAAAAGGTTTTGCATTGATTAATTTTGACTCGCATATTGCGTCAACTTTCAATCTTGCTGGTGCTATGCAATTGTTACTTATTACAAGCATTATCTAGTAAGTTCAACAATTTCAATTGGAAAGTTAAAATCAATTATAGGCTTCGAGGGAAAGTTTGCAATCTTCACCAACCCCTTTTGCAGTCCCGTCCTGTTCTCGAGGCTCGCAATAATTGATGGTCGGCAAAAGCTTTCTTTTCGGTTTTAGGGCATGGTCCAGAAAAATAATAGAAGGGGCACAAGGTTTACAGGTCCATCTCTTTCCGGCCTAAAATTTTGTACGTCTTTGTATCCATGGCCACTTGCCATGTGCGATGACGATAAAAAAGGAATCTTCTGGGGCTGCTCTTTCATTACAATTCAACGTGGACCTTTGGCACCTAAATAACTGGAGAATTGATTAAGTACTCTTCTTATAATATTATAATATACTAAAACGAGTCGTTTTTTATACAAAATTCGACCTGTAGGCGGTGGCGGTACATAAGAGTTGAGTTGTGAAGGGCATTCGTATTGCCATACAATATAGTAATATTGGACATTACTAATAATTGATGGAAAAAGCTTCATGTTGTGTGTATTTGCTTGCAGTTTCTCATAGACATCACATATGCATATGCTCTTTAATGGATTGATTTGTCCTCAAATTAACAACAAAAGGAAATGGGAAAGAGAAAAAAGCTATTTGGTGGATGTCAGCTTGGCACAAATTAAAGGATAAGCCCTTTTGCTCCCTTTTTGGGCCACTGGCCACATGCATTTTCTACTTCCCCACAATTATCTACGTGTGTTTAAGAGAAATGACTTTTATGGAAAAGGGAAAAAGAACAAGGGAATGGGTTGATTCTTATCTGTGGTATTCGTTTTGCCATATGATATAGTAATATTGGACATCCCCTTCTAGCTAGTATAGTTGCTTATTACTTGATAATAATGTAGTTGCCTTGTATTTTGCATAACGTAGGTTTATACCTAAAACTATTCGGAGACATCTACCATTTGGGCTTGGGTATTGAGAAAGTATACGGTCCATAACTTCTTAGAATGCTCATTGCTAAGTACCAAAACATAAGGCGCCACAAAATGTTCACATCTTTTACAGGCCTCATATACCAAGGCGTACCACGGGTTTTCTGTCTAAAGGAAGACATGAAGGTCACTGTGTATCAGTAAAAGATTTTACAAAATACTCTTTTTTCCCTCAGGCCATTTAGCCCGTCTTAGTCATATGGCATCTATTTAATTTTTTTTAATGAAACTTTAATCTAAGTTCGATTCTATTTAAATATTTGAGTTTGAATTCCAAATTAATTAATTTCTACTCAAATTAAATAAAATTAAGTCAAATTAAACTAATTTACTCTTATGATATATTATTATAAAATCAGGTTACATTATATAGATACAAGGTCAAAAGAGCAAATTGTGTAAAAAATTAAATAAACTCCTCCTATTATTTATATTTATAGTACTATTTTTTGGTAAATCATTTATAGTGCTATTTTACACATTAATATTTGTTAAATAATATTTTTATACTCTAAAATTTAATTCCTTTAAATTAATATTATTAATCTATTTGATGTGATATATTAATTTAACAACATAAACTCAAATTTTATTTTAATATTAACTCATTTAACTCAAATTTTGTATTTTAATATTAACTCTTTTTTATAATAGCATATGTCTTACCTCATAATATTGTTTATATGACATTGCAGGCATAGCAAATATCTACTTGAGTTCATTTATTTACTCATTTAGTCCGCCTTTCAAGACTTCAATTTGGCATGTTAAGATAGACTGAGGGAACACATCATTTCCTTAGTTTATGTAATTGCCAATAACCACTTTAACCTTTTAACATACTTCACATTAACTCTCATTTATCACCTTGATAAACTGCATATATCTTATCTCATCTCTATTCCTACAAACTAATGGAGGTGATTACCTACGTGGGAAGATGTCTCGTATTTGTATGACATACTTTGTACATCTAGAATCAAATATTCATTTCCCATTTTAACATTCTTTTCAGACTTGAACATTCAATTAAAAATCAAGCATTATCACATTTTTAGAACTAAATTTCATTATAGAAACTAACATTTATACTCGAGTAAATATAATTATATGTTGCATCAAATATTCAATGACAAACCAATTATTTATGACAAGTATTATAAATATTCACACAAAGAAAATAAAATAAAAATAAACTTTCCTACGCAATTTTAATGACCTAGCATGCTTAAAAAATATCTTTAGGAATTAGTTTAACTATAGGATTTACAATCAATCGTCTCATATAAATGTAGCCAATTATTATTTACTACGTTTTACACAATGTAGCCAAATATTATTTGTTATTTTTTAATAATATTGCGATATGTTATTTGTTACATTTTTAATCTATGATATTGAACAATATATTTTGTATATAGTTTATCTATATATTTCTTATTGTGAATTTATTATACAAATAAATCGAATAAAAATATTATTAATTCAAAATATTGAGCATTGTATATAAAAAGTAAAATTATATAAATATCATTAAATTATACCAACAAAAAATATTCTTTTTATACAAGATATTAATGACAACTTTAACAATTCTTACAGACAAAACAGTAAATAAAGAGATCAGTTTATAAATTACAAGTACTAAGATTTCAAAAATATTAGAGAATAACTCGAATGACTACCTAGTGTTAACCATATCGATAAACCTATAATCATTCAAAAAACTTAATTAAAATCAACTAAAAATATTGTGAGTATTGAAATAATAAGTATTTGGTTTTAAATAAAACAAATATCACATAACTTTACCATTCGTGATATAATCACTCATCATTTGCATCTTCATCTATTTTGTAATTTGTGTAAAAAATTGTTAAATTTAAATTATAATACATACAGGAATTGAAAGAAAAAAGGTATAGGAAATATAATTAATATCCTTTGTTTTCTGATAAGGTGTCGTTACCCTTGCAAATTAACCCTATCCGAATAACAAGTAGTATATGAGAGTAAGGATCGTTCCCTCGAAGATCTAATTATGGAATGCTAACTATCGTCAAACTTGTCAACGAATTTTCAGTGAACGAAAACATACACAAAAACAGAAATGAAACAAAAATCTAAAATGCAATCTATCATAAATGATTCAGTATTGAATGTAAGCTACTAAATAAACCAGAAAATAGAAACAGCTAACGGAAAACAGAAATCAAAAGATAATCTGACATGAACAGAATCGAATTTGGCGCAAACAAGACTCAACGAATCCAACTAGACCAAACTCAAACCAATGCACGAAAATAACAAATTGGGGAGGGGGTTTGATCTTAGTAATTCAGAATTTAAAGAACATGAAATTAAACAAGTACTAAATCAAAATTCGGAAGAAAATTGAAAGATTACAATAAAAACAGAATTGTGGAAACTTCAATTGCAAAGGATTTAGCCAACGAAACCAATTAATTCATTCATCGGACTATAGGAATTATTCGCGCATCGTGTTTGCATAATCAAAGGATCACCAACTTACTAATTTTATGCTTCTTAACTACTAAGAAAACAAATCTTCGCAAACAATCATAGGGTTCATAACTACTAATCCACCTATGTTGCGTACGAACGTTACTATAGTCGGTTTAATGATCTTGTCTTGAAAACCTCGACAACTACTATCATCAATTTAAGACAAAGTTTGAATTCTCTCAAGGTAGGATTGACAACTATTATTAACAACCTAGCTATAAATCAATTAATCTAGCAACTACTACCATTGATTAATCAAATAGTGCCCAAAAATCCCTTATAAATCTTAATTCCGAATTTTAAGATTTACGAGTTCAATTCAGTCATTGAAGTGCCATAATTCAAACACATGATTGCAAATCACGAACACAAGAATCGATTAAGATTAAATCCTCATGGATTAATATAGGTTCGAAGGGTATTACCCTTTACAATTTAATTAAACACTTAGCCACACATACCTTGTAAAACGAATCTACTACCCAATTCTCCAAGGAATTTGTGTCTAAAATTGAAAAGAAGAGAAGAAGAATTTTGGCTAGAAGTTGAGAGAAAAACCCAGAGGAGGCTGACCTTAAACCTAGAGATAAAAGTCGATTTTTATACCCCTCATAATGATGCGGTGGCTGACCTAATTTAGAGACATACAATGAAACACATTCCTGCCAATTTTTCAGGATCAATTTTGACAATGCATAAAAACCAAACGGTGACGATTTAAGAGCTCAAATTTTATCAGTGGCTTTGTCTTTGAGTTAACTTCAATCTGAGACTTGAATCACTGAATTCCACTATCCGAGTCAAAAGTTATGATTGAAACATCATAGAAAGGTCATTCTGGCAATCCAAAAATCTGATGCAAGTTTGGGAATTTATTTCTCCTGAATTCCACTCAGAAAAATTTGCAATTGGTTCCAAAAAATCCGTTAATAAGTCAAGAATTTAAGTATGAAATTTTAGAATTTTTAGCTAAACCAATCTCGAGATAAAAATCCCACAATGACGAAAGCTCAAGTATGCCAGAAACCTAAAAACAATGCAATTTGAGTCTATTTGTTTCATTTATGTATTTTACATCAACAAACCTTGAATAATGCTAAAACATGATAAACCAGCTATAGATGAACGTAAAATGAATGTAAATGACTCTGAATTAAGTCCTAAAGATATATTAAAATATGAGTGTATCAAATTCCCCCACACTTAGCTCTTGCTTGTCCTCAAGTAAGAAAAAGAACAGAAAGTATTACTACAGAAAACCTGAAAAACAAAGTGCAGAAAAACAAAAACTTGTAATGCGAAGAAAAATACTTAAGTATGTAGCATTCAAATTAGATCCTCAACCATATCAAGTAATTCAAGTATGATAACTAGAACTCGGTTTACCACGATCAACACATAAACTCAATGAACTTAATTTACATGTAACAGTCAAGCTAATCTAGCATAATAGAGTTAGAGGAAATCTATGCCATATCAAAATAATAAGTCCTCTCATTGATACACACTCCAACACTCAAACGGTTTAGGCTCAAATGTGTAACTCCCAAAATTCAATCACCGAATACATTCTACCATATGCTTGCTTTTCAATCTTAACAACACTAACAAAGTGCGAATATACTATACACAAATCAAAAGGTCTTTAGCATGGTTGTAATGGGGCTTGGCTAAAGGTGAGGTAAAAGAAAGATAAAAGAAGGCTAAAGCAAAGGCAATAGAGTTATACAGAATATCATAGAACTCATGAACATGTATGCATCTAGGCACATAATTCTGCTAATTAAACAGAAACAACTCCACTTTTTTTCATTCCATTTAGATTTCCCATAGACAAGTATATAATTCGAAACACTTGGGAAACACTTTTGTTTTTCTTTTTCATATCACGGCAAAAACCTTTTTTTTCTTTATTCTTTTTTTCTTCTTTTTTTGTTTGTTTTTTTTCAACAATGCTGAGTTGTGTTCATAGCCAAACATTCGAGTTAACACCACATCATCATATATCAACCAACTCACATCTTCAACTTTGCCAATAAATGCTCTACTATCCTTGGCCATAGGGTATAGAGTATAAAAATGAGATCAAGGATAAGTTAATAATGTGTAAAGCAAAGAGAAGGATAAAAGCTCAAAGAGGCTTTCTAATGGAAATCATGCTGTAGGTTGGTTATTTAAGTTCAAGTGGTTTAACCTAGATGTCTTTATCATGTTCACGCAAGCATGCTAAGTCAAGATATTAAGCAAGTTCTAGAGAATGATATTATTGAAAGAATGCACAAAACAAAGAATAATGTTGAAGGCACAAGAGCTCACATAGGTCATCTATTAAGTCGATACAACATAGTTCTAAGGTCACCCTACTACCTAGAAAGCTCAAGTGTTACATTAGAACCCTTTTTTTTTATTCGAGGAAACCCCGTAGGCGGGCCAAGCAGACATACCTCTCCGAAGGTCCAACTGGGTTATACATTCATCGTTAGTAACCAAATCTCACGCATAATACTCGAATTCGTTCAACGATTGGGAATATGAAAGAAAGCTAAAACACTTAAGATGCAAAAAAAAACAAAAAATATTTTTGTAATTTTGATGTTTTTTCAAATTTTATGGTTTATTTTATGCAAAACATTTAACTAACGTGAAATTTTTTTCAAGTTCAAGCAAGAGCAAGAAGGTGTGACAATTTGCCCCTCAAAATTCAGCATAAATCCGAACCTAGACTACCCTAAAAATTGAAAATTGTAACCTAGAACAAGCTAAAGTTTCCCCCCACACTTAAACACAACATTGTCCTCAATGTTAAAGTAAATGCAAGAAGGAAGATTCACACCAAATTTGAAAAATAAGAACAGAAGTCGAAACAACGAGAAAAGCAAGAAAAATTAAAATGAAAAAGAAGAGAAAGAAGAAATCAAATCTGATTTATTTCCCATGGGTGGCCTCCCATTGAGCGCTTTTGGTTATAGTCGTTGGCTCGACATTGCGTGCGCATCATTCTCCATAGTCGGGCGTGTCCACAGCCACCTGCTCCGTCGAAATGTCCTTGAAACCTTCATAAAATGGCTTTAATCGATGGCCGTTAACTTTGAAGTTCCGGTTGTTATCTACGTCACAAATCTCAACAGCGCCATGTGGAAATACATTAGTAACAATGAAAGGACCATGCCATCGAGAACGTAACTTACCAGGAAA
>JANKOE010000002.1:30697327-30716586 GCA_026284465.1 Erythroxylum citrifolium | reverse complement strand
TTCATAATTTTTAGTAATAATTAAATAATATATATTTAAATGATAGTAAATCAAATTATGAAAGAAAACAAAAACAACTTTTTATGGTTTTCATAATTTTTGAAAACCGGAATAAACTAAAACCAAAAACAGAAACTTAAAATTCAAACAAACAAGTTTTTTTACTAAATTTGAAAACAAAAACAAAAATCTAAAAATAAAAGTGGAAACAAACACCCCCTAAACAAATAACAGTCAAGTTGAAACTCATGTTAATCATCAAACATTGCTTTATAAATTACTAATAGATGACCAGAAAAGTCTTTAAATCTTATTTCTCTCAATAACATTTTCACTTATAATTCTCATAAGTATATATGGAACTCTCCAAACTTTAAATACCAAAATGATTACAATTAATATAAATATTTGGATATTGGACTAATAGTTATACTAATTGATTGTGATATAAAAATTTGAAACCTCATCTTAGTCCAAGCTTAATCCTCTAAATGGGAAAAATAAAAAGCCAATGGTAAATAAAAACAATTGCTTGCTACAATATTATTTCGTATATAACAAAAGTACAATAATAAATATGACAATAGTAAACGAGAAAAAAATATCTGGAAAAATATGTTACAGATCACCAGTAAAAGTTCATAATATTAAATTTAAAAAAATGATGAATTTAACAAGTGATAAGTATAAACAAAATTTCAATTACATATTTTTTATATTCTTTAACATATTTATTTTTAATTTTAACCGCCAAGTATTCTAAAAATAATAAAAATGCAACTAAAATTTTTAGTACTATTTAATCTTACTGTGATAGAAAGGACAAGTTTCTGGCGTATTTAATAAGTTGAGGAGAAAAGAAGACTCTTCACAACATGTGAACATTGGCTGTACTTTAGCGCTGCTGGCTTCAGAAACAAACAAGGCTTTCCAGTTTCTAACGTTCATTTACCATAAGCTTGTGCGGCATGAAAATCTGCACCCGGCTGCCAATTGACAACTGGCAAGCACTAGAGGCGCCACGTGGAGGTCTAACATTCACATGCACATGCAGCGGTGCCTCCCTTCACGTGCTCTTACGTAAACCCTTCTTTTTGTTTTTTTTGTTTTTGTTTTTATCATTCACGCATTTGGATTGAAACAACCCAGGCAGCATCGTGTGACGCACACGCGCCGAATTTCAATCTGGTGACAGCATGGGTTGGATGGAATGGGCACTCTTTGCGTCCAACCGACACCATTGGACCGACGCATTATAATTTTTTATCTTTTACTCTTTAAATTCCCCTGATAATATGCTTAAAGTCGTTGGTTATCTCCGTGACTTAGTGTAGTTAATTTTACTACATTAAATTTTAATTTATCAAATAATATTTAAAACTTATAAATTATAATTAGGCATACCTTTAAACTCTCAACATGCGTAACTCTTTTGCTTATAGTGTTCCAAATATTAAAAAAAGGTATAGGATAGAAAAATGAAAGGATACCCCGCTTGAACCTTTGTTAATGATTTTTAAAACACAATTACTCTTCAATAAGGACGTAAATGCTATAAAATTTTGTGATAGAGTTTGGATAAGCTATTATATTTAGGATAAGACAGATGATAAATTCAAACCTTGAAATTAATTTGGTATATAAAATTGAAAAAGTTTAGATCATCTGTATTTGTTATTCTGTTCCTATCTTGTTCTATTAGTATCCATCCATTTATTTTCTATAGGTCCCATTTATTAGATAGATAGATACTTTTAAAAGGAATAGATTAATGAAAACAAATAATCTTGTTTTCTAACCAAATTAAAAGGAAAAAAAGAAACTTCCGGTTGGGTTATGTAACTAATCCATCTGAAAAGGACTAAAAGGGAATCATTCACGATAAAGTTATGTGTTTCAAACGTATAGGAAAGAAATAGAACTGTTGAAGTCAAACCTTAATTAACATAGATAGTGTGGGTGAACCAACTTAAAAAGGAAATGGGAACTGAAACACAAGAGAAGAGACAATGACGCTTAACTGATTTTAATAAAATTATAGGTAACTCAGATTTCACCCAGTTCATCTGACGCCGACATACGGTCCAATTCACATGTTACGACAAAAAAGCAGTTTATATAAATATATTCATTTTCCTGGTGGATCCCGCCCGCTCCCTAGGCCTAGAGTAAGTAAGTAATTCACACCGACCGACCGATGATGATGACGCAATAAATATAATTCAACCCTACAAATACAATACATGGGATTAAAATTAAATCAAACCATATCTAATTTAACACATTTCAGTACTCAACCAACTGTCCGTTTCCTTTGCGTGAATATCACAGTAATGCAATAACGTATTGTTCTTCCTTCCCATCGAATCTATTCTGTTATTTGGTACGAAGCCTTTCAAATAATAGCACTTTAAGATTAACTAAAAGAATGCTTTAAAACGATTCAACTTTTTAAAACATAATTATCACGTGCTTCTACTTTTTATCTTTTCAGTATCAGAAGTTACATACTTCTATGCAATTTTTATTTCTTTTTGAAATTGAATTTTCTTTATGGTTTTCATTAATATTTTTATAGTGATTCGATATAAATATTATTACATTAATAAAATCAAATCATAATGAACAATGTTTTAAATAAAATAAACTACTAATTTTTCACAAAAATAATCGTAAAAATGAAAATATATTTGAAAAGAGCCTAAATCACTCTAAATTATATATATGTATTATTACTGTTTTACTAAAGAATCGTGGTTAAAAAAAGGAAATCATTTTAACGTTAACATCTCTACTAATAATATATATAAAAAAAGAAGTGATGAAATGAATATAATTTAATTATCAAGTTGAATACTTTACAAATTCGATCGGACACACAACACGAGGACGAAGTCACTAACGTGCACGGGAGCTGAGCAGGGAATTTTGGGTTTTAAGAAACTTCTTATGCCGATGCCGTAAGGTGAGCATATGAAATTTCGTAAAAAGGCCAAAAGAAGTTGTTTCCCTCTGGAAGATAGGCCTAAGAGTCAGACCCCACACGGGGAACTTCCCAAATTCTATCTTCTCTGTCAAGTCTCTCACTTTTACAACTTTGTGGGTCTCTTCCCTCCTTTCTCTCTCAACTTCTTGTTTCCCTCTCTCTTGTTACCCCTTTCAAACTCTTCAAATACCACGCTCATGGCAACCGTTTTCTTATTTAATTCTCTTCCCATTCCTCATTCCTTGCATCTCTAAGCCATCCCCTTTTTGTTCTGTTGTTAATTGCTTACTCCATGGACACTGATTTGGACCACCCTGGTGTTCAGAGACTCAGATGTTCTGTTCAAAACTATGATTGGGGTAAGAGAGGAGCAGAGTCTAAGGTTGCAAGGCTATTTGCATTGAATTCTGGTTACGACAGTATCCAAGATGACAAGCCTTTCGCTGAATTTTGGATGGGTACCCACGAGTCTGGTCCGTCATTTCTGGTGAATGGCGGTGTTGAGAATGGTAATGCTATTGGGTCTGCGAGTCTCAGTTTGAAGGAGTGGATTGCTATGAATCCTAATGTGCTTGGCCATAAGGTTCTTAATAAGTGGGGTTGCGATCTTCCTTTCTTGTTCAAGGTTGGATTTTTATTTGTTTTCGTTTTCGTTTGTGTTGTTTATGTTTTGTTCGTACCTATGTTTGTTTGGAGTTCTCGATGGGATTTTTTTTTGAGCTTTGAGTTTGTAGCATAAATGGACTTTGTTTGTACCGCTCATTGACTTCCAGTTGTAGCAGTGTCAAGGACACGCAAGTTTTACTTTTGTGTAAAGTCCTTCTACGCAAGTATTATCCTTTGTTTTTATGTTTAAACTATTTTTTCTCGATTAGAATGTTCATTTTCCTGATTGATCATATGAGAAATTAGTCTTCGCTTAAGTTTCGTGGTTGTACAAAAAAAAGGATGTATAACTACTTTTTCAGGTTGTATTGAGTCTTACTATGTTTTCTGTTCGGTCTCTGATAGGTACTATCTATTGCGAAGGCATTGTCGATTCAGGCTCACCCAGATAAGGAATTGGCTAAATTACTGCACAAGTTGCAGCCAAATGTTTACAAGGATGATAATCACAAGCCTGAGATGGCTTTGGCCATAACAGATTTTGAGGCCCTTTGTGGCTTTATCAGTCTTAAGGTAGTTTCGTCTGAGTCAACTTTACTTATGGTCGAAATTCTCTCTCTTTTCCTTTTCGGCATCTAATGATATGAACAGTAACTGAAATCCAATCACCTTAGATTTTGTGAACAGTTCTTAACCATATTGATTTTGTTGAAATACTTCTCCGTGGTTAAAGTTCATACCTTGATTGGTGTAGCTGTCCTGCCGATTGTTATATTTGTTCATTATTTCAAATTGCTAGACCTATGTAGTAGTTACTACCAACTTGAATTTTCTGGATTTCTCTCAGTTTTTGTTGAGATTGATCTTAAGTCTTGTTTCTCCGGACTTCATTAATTGAACTTTTTGCTGGTTAAGCTTGTGACAATCTGGTGCTTGACTGCCAACCTTTCTCCTCCTACAAAGGAGTCTTTGCCCATTTACAACTAGACTGTCTGTAAAAATATCCATTTATCTGGATTGTAGTCCAGAAATCATGTAATGAGCAACACTAGTCTAACACATGGAGAACAGGGATTCATATCCCCTGCGCATGTTTTCCGAAACAATAGAGCAGTCGCTCTCTTAGTTAATTGGGTTCAGTAGAAGTTTAAAGTTCTCTAAATCGAAATTGAGGTTGGTTACTTTGTGTCTTATGCTTGTTAGTTTCCTTCAGATGTATTTGTCCGAATCTAACTCATTTGCTTGGAGCAAATTGCCTCTTTCCAGGAGCTTAAAGCTGTACTCAACAATGTCCCTGAGATCATAGAACTAATTGGCAGTGGAGTTGCCAGCCAAGCCTTGAACTTGAATGAGGAGGATGATGAGCAAAAAGTAAAATCAGTTCTCAGATTAGTTTTTACCCAACTCATGTCAGCTGGCAAAGAGATAACTACTAAAGTTATAGCTAAGTTGAAAAGTCGGTTGCATCTAGAAAGTGAGGTTAGTGTATGTTGTTCCAAGATCTGCTATTTTAGGAATATGCTCTGCTAATAGAGGCATTTATTCTGAAATTTTCCATCTTGGAAGGACCCCACAGGACATTGAACTGTGGCAGAATTAAAGATTCACAAGTGGTTTAAGGTACTATGTGACCAGTGTGGTGGTGACATTATTTTTTCTTTTCAACTTTTGAAGTTCTTGTAGTTGGATACATATTTTCACAAGATTTTTAAATTTATAACAACTTTACACATTCTTTCATCTTATAATTTCCAATTATCATTCTTATCACATGAGTAAGGTTTAAATCACTTGGGGAGTAAGGTTGTGGTTGCTATATTTTCTCTTTTTTGAACTTTTGAAGCTTCCTTTTATTAGGAAATGGATGTTTCAGGAAGGTTTTCAAGTTTCTCTAGCTCTCAATATTCTTTCATTTGCTAATGGGACTTTTCTGAAGTGATCCTTTTCACCATCTCTTATTGATGATATTTCCTTGATTTATTGACTGATACTTTTATTGTTTCATCAGGTTAGGCAGTTGACGGAAAAGGAACAGCTGGTCTTGCACTTAGAGAAGCAATACCCAGGTGATGATGGTGTGATATCAGCGTTCTTTTTCAATCATGTGAAGCTTCATCCAGGTGAAGCATTATATCTTGGGGCAAATGAACCTCATGCGTATATTTTTGGAGAATGCATCGAGTGCATGGCAACTTCAGACAACGTTGTGCGTGCTGGCCTTACTCCAAAGCATAGGGATATTCAAACACTCTGTTCTATGCTCACATATAAACAGGTAAGGTATTTATTCCCACGTATAGTTGTTAAGTATCAATAAAGTTGAAGTAGGGGTGGAATGCCTGTGCTCAAAGGGAAATACTTGAAAATAACTACTCTGCTATCTTATTTTTGTTTTGTAGATTAGAATATCAGAAATCTGATATAACATTGAAAACTTTTTTGTAAGACATAGCGAATATTTTGTTTTCTTTCTTTCAAACAGAATAGCAATATCAATGGCCACTTTGTGGTCACTTGAAAGATACATTGTTTAGCATCCCTTAGCAATATCAATGGCCACTTTGTGGTCATTTGAAAGATACCTTGTTTCATAGCATTCCTGGCTTCCCTCTATTATGTGCAAGCAGCTGCAAAGTTTCTTCAAGAGGGAGAGAGTTGCAATAGCAAACAAGGGTCTCTTGCTTGATTGCAGAATCAGGTGGTTGGCATTTATGGTGGTTGTGACTGATGGAGTTTGCTGCAAATATTATGTATACATAAAAAGTTGTGTTAAAGGCTTGGTTGTTCTGTCGTAAGTATGGAGTTGTCATTTTATATGATACGTAGGAAGCAAGTGGGCATGTGGATAGTTTTGACATGCTTCCATAAGGTGTCATCATCATGCCTTGATGCATGGTAGGTTTTTTATAGGGCAGTATTCTATATGCCCATTTCTTTGTGGAGACTGGCTGCATTACTCACCTAATGGGTGGAGAAATTCTCCACTATTGTGATTATTTGGCTTTGTTTTGGCTACATGTTTGTGAATACTGGCAGTGTTTTGCAACATCACTACTGACATCCGTTCTGATCCAGGGCTTCCCTGAAATCCTGAAAGGATTTCCTCTAAGTCAGTATATAACAAGATACCTTCCACCTTTTGATGAGTTTGAGGTTGATCGCTGCATTCTTCCTAGCAAGGCTTCAACCGTGTTTCCAGCAGTCCCTGGTCCTTCTGTTTTCCTAGTGACCTTTGGGGAGGGAGCAATGCATAGGCTAACATCCAAAGATGTAATTACTGAAGGAGATGTTCTGTTTGCACCCGCAAGCACAGAGATAAGGGTAACAGCTTCATCTGAGTTGCATCTGTACAGGGCTGGAGTGAATAGCAGGTTCTTTCAAATATTGTAGATTGGAAGATACATCTCTTTCCAGCTTTCAGGCGGGGTATGAGAATGTACTATAGGGCGAGCATGTAAATGGATTAAAGAGTTACGATAGTCGGAATCTTGTAAGTTATTGCATAAGAGTTAAGAAAATGAGAATCCATTTTTCAGTTTGACATAAGAATTCTGTTTCCTCAATTCCATAGTTCATCCACCTAAATAATATTAGTAATCTTGAAGAAAAGTTTGACAAAGGTTTCATCTCTATACTGTTCTTCATTTTAGATCCATCTACTATATCACTCCAAGTCTCATCCATAAGTTTCGACAAAACAAGAAATGACGTTTCTTTGATAACAAATAACTTAACGATGACATGAAAGTCAAAATTAACCCAACAAAACTAGAACTGAGCATAATCTGACATGATCTTCGTAACAACATCTTCTAGGAGTATTCTATTACTCTTGGAGGCCTAATATTTTGTACTAGATTCCTGACCATTAAGCCTAAGTAACTATACCTTTCATATGAAATTCTTCGAACAAATTATTTATAAATTTCATGAACTCATACTGAGCACACGTAACAAGCATTTCCGTGAAATTCTTAGGCAAGCTCAGGTGGCGAGTCAAATCAATCACACAATTTCTAAAATATCCTCACTGATTGTTTGAAGTTCAGAAGTGCCAAAAGTGCAATTTACTCGCCCGAGTTTTTTTTAATAAAAAGTTTAAAGTATTCCTTGCCATAATTTAAGTTATACATGTTAGATTAATTTTAATAATCCTAAGTGTGATCCATATTATTTTATTTGATTTTAATATGAAATGGGCTCAAAATAATAGTTATTGGGCTTGTTAAAGAAAATAAGAATTATTAGGGTTAAAAAAAATAAAGAAACCATTCCCTCTCCCCTTAGTTAAGTAAAGCGCTTATAGATATCAACAAAACACAAACTTTCATGAATCATTGAAAAGAACAAAGAAAAGGAAAAAGGCGGGAGTGCATAAAGTTTTGTGAACAAGAAAATATTACACGAGTATGGATCAAGGTTAGTATTTCTCTACTTTCTTTATAACACTAATTTTGGGATTTGAAGGTGTCGAATCAGTTGTGTCATAAATGTTCTTGGGTGAATTGTATGCTTGAAATATTGCTTAAAATGTTAAAGATTAAATCTTACATATGATTTCAGAGCAAATTATGACACTTTGATTTACATTAGAATTAACCATAAAATTATCGGTAGCAATTAATATTACTTTAAGGTTATAGAAGATTATTTATTGTTTTTGTTGTAACCTTGTTTCTCAATTTTTATGAATTGTTGATTGGGTTTGAATTAATTGATTTAATTCAAGTTAGAGATTGTGACAGCTATAGGTTACTACCTTGTATACATTTGTTGTTGGAATAACTATTAAATTGGGTTTTCTAAGACCAATATAAATCGATTCTAAAGGCTCTGGTGAATAACGTTTTCATATTTCTAGGGCCTACCATTATAGGTTTACATTGCATTAATTGTTTACTGTCTTTGAATGAATTCTGAAAAGGCAAAAGGATTGGTGTTAAGTACGAACATGCATTAATTATGGTTTGACTTGTTAACTTTTTAAAGGAATAAAAGCTCGAGGGAAGAGTGTGTGTGAGTGTGTAAAATAAAGGTTTAAAGAAAAGTTTTTGGGGACCATGATCAAAAGCTTTGTTTTTTGTTTGCATTGCTTTTTTACTGCAAATTTGGAAAATAAAAAGTGAAAGAAAAGTCAAGGTTTTTGTAGGATCACCATTAAGACATTGATTTTGTGTTGTATTAATTATTTACTGCATTTGTATGAGATCTAAAAAACGTGTTTTCTGTTTCTGGAAAACACAAGAGTTAAAAGACAAGGTTTCATGGGGCTCATCATAGAGACTTTTGGTTGTGTTGCTGTAAAGAAGAATGTTTAGGGGTTAAAATGTATGAAAACCGCGACTTCTTTGTTGACAAGTCAAAAGGCTGAATATGGATGTTAATGTATAGAGTCAATTACGTTTTAGTCTCTAGTATAGTTTTGGACTTTATAACATCATCTTTCAACATTACAAATAAATTCCAAAATTCATGTATGCTTACTAATTAAATGTTTATTGTATAGAAATCTTGTTAGTCACCAAAATGAGGTTACTTGAAAAGATATTTAGACATTTAATTATGCATTCTTTCAATTGTTCATGTTATATGATGCTAATAAATCACACAATAAATGAACTGAACAACTGAGATTATTAATTATAATGTTAGGAGATCACCCAAAGGTGGATCATTGCTTATAATTAATAACATCGAGGGACTTATCGACCTACTTGGTGAATATGTTTGTATATCCAAAGATAACATGCAAACTAGCTTGAGTATGATTGGCTGTGTATCAAAGTGTGTATATATATGTTAGCATCATCATGGATTAAGAATATGTGTTTAAGTATCACCTAAAGGTGATACAATACCCTGACTACAAGCTATATATAGCTTTTAGTTTAAGTGGTATTAGAGCTCCAGGTATGGGTTTGGTACAGCCCTACTTCTTGTGTTCGAGTTCCAGCATAACCACTGGTTCTGATCAGTGTGAAAGTGCGCATGCGAAGGCGTGGTGGTTATAGAGGGTTCAAAGTACCTTGAATACAAGCAATAGCTTTTAGTTCAAGTACTTTCACGCTGATCGGAACCAGTGGTTATGCTGGAACTCGAACACGAGAAGTGGGGCTGCACCAGGCCCATACTTGGAGCTCTGATAATATATATATACATATATGTATGTATGTATATATATATATATTATTTGAATCTATTAATTGTACTCAAAGTATTAATTTGTGATTTTTTTACGTTTGTAGTTTCTGGTAATTTGTTAGCTATGGGCAATGGCCTGATCAAGTTCAATGGGCTAAACTATGCCTATTGGTTTGAGCAAATCCAATATCAGTTGGCTATTATGGATAGGGACCTGACATTAGTTAAAGAGAAGCCTATAACCATTACTGAGACTAGTACCCAAATTGAAAGGACATATTTTGAGGATTGGGAAAAGTCTAATAGGTTGAGTCTAAACTTGATGCGATTGATAATGACTGAAAATGTTAAGCCATCAATGCCTCATACGGACAATACAAGGGAATTCATGATGAAAATCAAAGAGTACTTACAATCAAACATAACTGACAAGTCTATTGTAAGAAGCTTAACGAGCAAATTGACGACCAAGAAGTTTGACTAGTCACAACCTATCTATGATCATGTAACAAGCATGTCAAATTTGGCTGTAAAGCTGAAATCAATGGGCATGGATGTGAGTGAATCCTTCTTACTATAGTTTATCATCAACTCACTTCCTCCTGAATTTGGTCAGTTCCAAGTGAATTACAACACATTGAAGGAGAAATGAAACTTTCAAGAAATCAAGGCTATGTTAGTGCAGGAGGAATGGAGATTAAAGAAAATGAAGGAACACCCTGTTCATATTACAGTACACAAAGAAGCTAGCAGCAGAAAGGGAAAGCCAGGAAAGAAGAGCAACAAGAAGGACAAAGCCCTAATGAAGGTTAATGAGGTCTAAATCTATAAAGAGCAGCATTGTTTCTTCTGCAAGAAAGCTGGTCACCTCAAGAAAGATTGCCTTAAAAGAAAGGCTTGGTTTGAAAAGAAAGGTAAGCATTATGTTTCAGTATGTTTTGAATCAAATCTTATTGAGGTGCCCAATAATACTTGGTGGTTAGATTCAGGTGCAACTATTCATATTTCACATATTATGCAGGGATTCCTTTCGATCCAAACTATAAATGGAATTGAAGAGTTCCTGTATATGGGTAACATAATGAAGGCATGAATAGAAGGAATAGGGACTTACAAAATTGATCTTAGACACTAGTTGTAGTCTAGATCTTGAAAAGTGTCTTTATGATCCTGAATGTGCTAGAAACTTAGTTTCTGTTAGTAAGTTGGATTAGATAGGTTTTAGTTTCAATGATGGAAACAATGTTTTTTTCTTTGTATAAACGATAATACTATTATGATTTTGGTACATTGATGGATGGTTTATATAGTTTCAACCTTGATGTTAATTATTTTGAATCCCTGTTTCATGTTGAACATAATATTGGTAATAAACGTAGTACATATAATGAACACTTTGCTTACTTGTGGCATCAAAGGTTAGGCCATATATCTAGAGAAAGGGTGATGAGATTAGTGAAAAGTCAAATCTTACCTTAATTAGATTTTACTGATTGAGATTAGAGATGTTAATGTGTCGGGCTGGGCCCGGGGTTGGGCTGCTTATAGCCCTACCCGACCACTAGCTTGTGGGCCGAGCCGATTTTGCCATCCCTAATTAAGATGTGTGTGTAGATTGCATTAAAGGCAAGCAAATCAAACACATATCTAATAATTCAACCACAAGAAGTACTGAGTTACTTGAAATAATACACATTGATATACGTGTTCCATTTCATATCCCATCTTAGAGCGGTGAAAAGTATTTTATCATCTTTATTGATGACTATTGATGTTAATGTTATCTCTATTTACTGTAAGAAAAATCTCAATCAGCGGACATTCTTGAGGTATTCATTAATGAGGTAGAAAGGTAGTTAAATAGAAATGTGAAAGTCGTAAAGTCTAATAGAGGTGGTGAATATTATGGTAAATATGATGAGAATGGATAGTTTCTAGGTCCATTTGCAAAATTTCTTCAAAGTCAAGGCATTTGTGCACGGTAATGCCT
The DNA here is from genome assembly GCA_026284465.1 of Erythroxylum citrifolium. Lineage (NCBI taxonomy): Eukaryota > Viridiplantae > Streptophyta > Magnoliopsida > Malpighiales > Erythroxylaceae > Erythroxylum > Erythroxylum citrifolium. The sequence goes on along the minus strand of JANKOE010000002.1, from coordinate 30,704,863 downwards.
GATACACCATAATAGAATGGTGCAACTGAAAGGTAAAATCGTACTCTTATGGATATGGTTAGGAGTATGTCAAATTACATGAATGTACCTTTATCTTTATGGATGTATGCATTAAAGGCAGCTACATATCTACTTAATAGGGTTTCTAGTAAAGCGATTCCTGTGATACCTTATGAATTGTGGACAGGTAGGAAACTTAGCTTGAGGCACCTACATGTTTGGGGTTGCCCAGCCAAAATAAGGATTTATATCATGAAAGGAAACTTGATGCAAAAACCATTATTGGTTACTTCAACAGTTATCCAGAAAAGTCTAAATGGTACATATTTTATTGTCTTAACCATGGTACAAGAATATTTGAGTCTGGTAATGCTAGGTTCATTGAAAATGAACAAATCAGTGGGAGTGGGGAACCACAAAAGGTGGACATTCAAGAGATTCAAGTGGAAAATCCTTCACCTAGTGTTTATTCTCAAGCTGTTGTTCCTCTTGTTGTATCATATTCATGCAACATATCAGAATAGGAAGTTAATATTCCAAACCCACAAGAAGTGAATGTCAATAATGAACCAGTAAATAATGTGCAAGTCACAAATGATGAAGTGATACCATAAGAAATATTGTTGCAAAGGTCTATAAGGGAGAAAAGAAAAACTATATCAAATGACTATGTGGTGTATTCACTTGAGCATAAGTGTGACTTGAGCATTGATAAGGATCCAATCTTATTTAAAGAAGCCATGAAATGTAATAATTTTGAAAAGTGGCTCAATACTATAAAAGAAGAGTTAAAATATATGGATGACAATCAAGTATGGGAACTAGTTGAGTTACCTGAAGGCTCAAAGCAAGTAGGCTGTAAATGGGTCTTTAAGATAAAAAGGGACTCGAAAGGTAATATTGAAAGGTACAAAGTCAAACTTGGAGCCAAAGGTTATACTCAATATGATGGCATTGACTTTAAAGAGACATTCTCTCTAATCTCAAAGAAGGACTCTTTTAAGAATTGTTATGATATTGGTAGCTCATTATAATTTAGAGCTTTACCAAATGGATGTAAACATCGCTTTTCTGAATGGTGACTTAGAAGAAGAAGTTTTTATATGTACCAATCGAAAGGTTTTGTGACTGCAGAAAAGGAAAATATGGTGTGTAAATTAAAGAAATCAATATATGGTTTGAAACAAGTTTCTTGACAGTGGTATCTTAAAGTTCATTGATACCACTGCCTCTTATGGTTTTGTAGAGAACACTGTTGATAGGTGTATCTATATGAAGGTCAGTGGGAGCAAGTTCTTCATTTCGATACTATATGTTTACGATATTCTTTTGGCCGTTAATAATTTGGGCTTGTTACATGATGTAAAGAAAATTTTTCTCTAATAATTTTGAAATGAAAGATATGGGTGAGGCATCTTATGTGGTTAGAATATAAATATTCTATGATAGGACACAAGGATTCTTAGGATTATTTCAGAAAGGATATATCAATAAAATATTAGAGAGATTTAGGATGAAAAATGCTCAGCAGGGGTAGTTCCAATTCAAAAAGGGGATAAATTTAGTGAAATGCAATGTCCCAAGAATGATTTGGAACGAAAGGAAATGGAATATATTCCATATGCATATGTAGTTAGGAGTCTGATGTATATTTAGACTTGTACTCAACCAGATATTAATTTTGCTATTGGAATGCTAGGTCGATATTAAAGTAATTCTGGATTGGACCACTGGAAAACTACAAAGAAAGTTCTTAAGTATTTACAAGCCGTCAAGGATTACATGCTCACATACAGGAACTGAGATCACTTAAAAGTGATCGGTTATTCAAATTCAGACAATGCTGGTTATGTAGACTCAAGGAAATCTACCTTTGGTTATCTATTCCAACTAGCAAGAGGGGCAATTTCTTGGAAGAGTGGAAAGCAATCTGTCATTGCTACTTCCACTATGGAGGTCAAATTTGTGGTATGCTTTGAGGTCACTATTCAAGCATTGTGGTTGTGGAACTTTGTCTTAGGGCTAGGTATTGTCAACAATATAGCTAGACCGCTAAGAATTTATTGTGAAAATTTCACAGTTGTCTTTTTCTCTAAAAATGACAAGTATTCTAAGGGTGCTAAACCATGGATTTGGAATATTTGTCAGCCAAAGAAAAAGTGCAAAAACATAAAGTATCAATTGAGTATAGTAGAACTGATCTGATCGTAACAGATATGTTAACTAAAGGATTACCGCCTAAAACATTTATTGGCCATGTTGAAAGGATGAGCATTAGAGATAAGTCCTTGTTAGTATGAGATCATGTTATGTATGTACATATGTTTGGGTATTTTTTATTATTGTTTTGACACTTACGAATTCAATTAATGTTATGTTTTTGTTTATTTGTTAGTTGTCACATTATGTTGTGTACACACATTATTTTATCGTGATGACAAATTATGTTTTGAGAAAGCATTAAAGTTGAGAACTACAGTGTTTCTCAATAACAGTTATATTTGAGTTGAGATGTGACACATGGAAGGAATCATGTCGTTAGATGACTTGTGACTGCCATGATCCCATTATTTCAATTCATTCAGATTTGATGGCTTAATAGATTCAATATATGGTACATATATGTGTTTTTGGATTATCAAGCCGGAACATGAGTCAAGTGAGAGATTGTTAGATTAATTTTAATAATCATAAGTGTGACCCATATTACTTTATTTGATTATAATATAAAGTGGGCATAAAATAATGGTTATTGGGTTGTTAAAGGAAATTAGAATCATTAGGGTTAAAAAAATAAAGAAACCCTTCCCTCCTCCTTCAGTTGAGAAAAACACTTACAGATATTAAAAAAAACACATACATTCTTGCAACATTGAAAAGAAAGAAAAAGGGGAAGAAGGCGAGAGTGGATAAAGTTTTATGTAAAGAAGGAATTTGCGAACAAGAAGAGATTACACGAGTATGGATCAAGGTTAGTATTTCTCTCTTTTCTTTATAACACTAATTTTAGGGTTTGAAGGTGTTGAATTAATTGTGTCATAAGCATTCTTGGGTGAATTGTATGCTTGAAATATTGCTTAGAATGTTAAAGATTAAATCTTACAATACATTAGTCCTATAATGTTATAAAGTGGACTATATAAAATGTTTAACGTTTTAAAATAAAACACATTAGTCATTTAACTCTTATTCTATTAGATTCCTCTCAAACGTTTATTAGTTTATCATTGCTTTATTTTATGTAATATGTCAACCTGACATAATGAAGTTTGGCATGATATTTACGTATTTTTAAAATAAAAAATATTTTATTAAACTTATAATTATTTAAAATTGAAAAATAAACTATTAAGATAATATTTAACAGTAAAAATTAACTATTAATGTGTTACTTATATGTTTAAATGAAATCAGACCTAAAAAAGAAAACCCTACATTTTTACGAGCCCTAATTGGTAGAATTCTTGTTCCAACCTTGACCTAGATTCCTAAATCCCTTAATCCAATGAAAATTGATCCACATCACAGTTAAAATTCTCTGTTCCTATTAGCCTATTCTAACCCTGTTTCTGCCCCAATAAAATATCGTTTTATGCATAGAAACAAGGTTGGAATAGGCTAACGAAACAGATGCATAATTCATATTTGACCTTTCCAGTAGCACTACTATTGGTGTCTTTTAAAGTCAAATCATATAATGTAAAAGTGTTTACAAATGGTGTAATTGTAAGCTCTTCAAAACCATATTTCTTTAACTTACAAGTTTTTTTAATTTTCAATGCTTCCATAATTTAATGTCATATATTTATTTTATTCTCATGTAACATATTTTGTTAATTTTATTAATAATCTCATGTTATGTTTATGTATATTATTATTGAAATTAAAAATTATGTATTATGTATTATATTTATACGTGACATTATAAAAGAATAGTTTGTTAGTCACCTAAGTAGCCAAACCAATTAAATGAGTTTTTTTTGTTCAAAATCAGTCATTAATTCAAAAAATATTAATGCCTGATATTGAATTAATTATATAAATAAATAACATTTATTAGTTGATAGAATTTTATAATTTATCCTAAGGTAAATTAATACTGTATGACTAATAAACATAATAGAAGAAAATCTATATTTGTTTATGAAATTTGATATATATCCAAAGATATTGATTGTATTTGATAAGATTTTTTTCGTTTGATTGCCTGATAAAGCTTGTATGACATAAAATTTATGATAATATATTGTTGAGTTCGTTCAAAAGAAACATGCATTATATTCTAAGTGTTCATTTTATTTGATACCTATAATTTATCGAGCATTTATGTATTTTCAGCTATTTCTCTTCATTCATATGTTTCCTATGTTACTATATTTAATTGTTTGAACTTCTCTAAATGGTGCAAATAAGTAAATTTTCATTTAGGTGTTTTTAATCTTGATTAGGCATTATTGTAAGAAAAACTTATTGCCATTATGGATACAAGCAGTGAGGTTGAGAAGACAAACCATAAAGCATGGGAAAGATTTAACAAATAATGTCCTCATTTTATGCAAATGAATATTACCAATGACATTATCACCACTATTCCATAAGTTGAAAGTGAAAAAGAATATGTTAAATTTGTGGAAAAATGTTTATGTTCTGCGAACAAATCTCTTGATGGTACACTAATACCTGAACTCACGACCACATAGTTTGATGGGTTGTGGATGCAATAAGATGTCCTAGAGATGATGAATATTAAAACAAAATTAAAGAACCTTAGTATAACTATTGGCGACTCCTTAGTGCAATTCGTTATGAACTTATTACTTTCGAGCATGGACCTTTCAAATTAATTGGAACATTATAAAGAATAAGTGGAATGTTAACGAATTGTCCAATATGGTCATTTAAGAGGAAGAAAGGCTAAAGAATCAAGGAGTTCATACAGTTAATCTTGTTGGCCAAGGAGCTACCAAGATTCACAAGCTAAAGGATAAGAAATTTAAGAAGAAAGTGTCTACTAAAGTGACACAGGTTATTAGTATTGTTGATAAGAAGGAAAAAAAAGACAAATAAGTTCTGTTTCTGTAAGAAGGAGGGACAACATTAGAAAGATTGTTTGAAATGTAAGACTTAGTTTGAAAAGAAAGGTACATCTAACTTTTGTACATGTTTCGAACTAAACTAAACTTTTTTCTAATATTTAGTGGCTTGATTATGATGCAACTAATATTTTTAATGTTATATAGGGATTCCTTATAATCTAGACCATAAACTCAGTTGAGAACTTTCTATTCATGGAAAACCATATAAAGGTCCCAATTAAACGTGCAAGGACTTATCGTCTGATATTCGAGACTAGTTATCACCTGGACTAATACAAACTCTCTATGTACCTTCAACTTCTAGAAGCTTAATTTTTGTTTCTAAACTTGATGAAAGTGGGTTTACTTTTAAGTTTGGTGATAGTTGTTTTAGTTTATTTAAACATACTTTTAAGTTTGGTGATAGTTGTTTTAGTTTATTTAAACATAATTTCATTATTGTTTATAACATTCTTATAAATGGTTTATATAAATTGAAACTTGATGTTAGTAATTTTTTTTTAATCCCTATTTTCTTCTTATCATACCATTGGAACTAAGTGTAGTATAGTGAATGATAATTCAGCTTGCTTATGACATAAACATTTGGTCATATATCCAAAGAAATATTGGAAAGATTAGTAAAAAATGAAATTCTTCATAATTTAGATTTTACTAATCTTGGTATATGAGTGGATTGCATTAAGGGAAAGTAAATCAAATATAGTAAGAAATGAGTCACAAAAAGTACTCACCTTCTTGAGATTATACACACTGATATATGTGGACATTTTGTCACTATCTTCTGGCAAAATAAAGTATTTTTATCACCTTTGTTGATATATTTTCACGTTATGGGTATGTCTACTTGCTTAATAAAAAAACTCAATTTGTAGATGCCCTTGAGGTATTTGTAAAGGAAGTTGAAAGGTAATTAGAAAAAAAATGAAAAATGTAAGATCCGATAAAGGTGGTGAATGTTATGGAAAATATGATGAATCAGGACAATGTCCAAGTTCATTTGCCAAATTTATTGAGAAACATGACATATGTGCACAGTATGCTATGCCAAGTATACCTCAACAAAATGGTATGCCATAAAGGCTTAATAGGACATTAACGGATATGGTAGCTGTATGTTGAGTAATTCCTCATTACCTAAAACCTTGTTGATTCTTGTACTTAAAAACTAGTTTGTATTGTTGGATATGATTCATAGTAAGGTAGTTTGTAAAACTCGTTTTAAGTTATAGACATGAAGGAAAACTATTACGAGGCACTTGTATATTTGAGTCTATCCAGTAGAAGTATGAGTTTATAATCCATATGAAAAGACTCCAGAACAGGTAGTGGTTACTTTATTGGTTACCCAGAGAAATCTAAAGGGTATAGGTTTTACTATCCAAACTATAGTCGAAGAATTGTTGAAATAGCTAATGCTAAATTTATTGAAAATGGTGAAGTTAGTGAGAGTGTTGAAAAACCTATTATGGATATTAGTGAAATAAGGTTGATGTTCTATTACTTATAAATGTTCCAGTATCTATATCTATACCAGATTTTGTCATAGTATGGAAGGAAAAAATGATATTGGAAAACATTTTGATGAAATAAAACCTCGTGAAGAAACTAAATTATAACCAATTGATATAAATGAACCATGTTGAATAAATTTAAATAAATATGTAATAATAAAGTGATTACTTATTCCTGATGACTAAGTGGTGTATTTGTAAGAGCTAGAATTTGATTATGGCATTAATAAGGATCATACTTCGTTTTTAACAATCCATAGAAAGTGATAAGTTTGATAAATGGATTGATTAAATGAGTTAAATTTAATGAAAAAAGTCTAAGACCCTATTAATTTGTCAGAAGGATCTAAACTAGTTAGATGTAATGGGTATTTAAGACCAAATATGACTCAAATGGAAATATTGAACAATATAAAGCTGGACCTGTTGCCAAAGGTTACACTCAAAAGGATGACATTGATTATAAAAAGAAATTTTCACCTATATTAAAGAAAGAATCATTGAGAATAATAATTGCATTAATGACTCAATTTGATTTGATGCTATTTCAAATAGATGTGACAACTGCCTTTTTAAATGGCGATCTTGAAGAGGAAGTTTATATAGATCAACTTGAAGGTTTTCTTATAAAGGGTCATATGGTGTGTAAACTTAAGAAATCAATATATGGACTTAAACAAGCTTCCCGATAATGGTATATTAAGTTTATTGATACCATAATATCTTTTAGTTTTTAAGAAAATATTGTTAATCATTGTATCTACCGAAAGATTAGTGGGAGTAAGTTTATATTTTTAGTTATAAATGATAATGATATTTTATTTGCTGCAAATGATTTAAACATATTATATGTAACACCCAAATACCCCCTGGGAGGATACATGGATGCCACCCAAGACAGAACAAACAAAACCAAACATCACACT
>JANKOE010000002.1:30687167-30697227 GCA_026284465.1 Erythroxylum citrifolium | reverse complement strand
GAAAATGCCATGAATGCATGCCAAAATACTTATGCAGAATTAAGCAAATATTTAATAAGCAATTAACACACATAATTCGTACTAAATTTCGTTAATATTCTAACCCCTAATTTGGGGCGTTACATTATATAAGACTAAAGATTTTCTCTTTAATAATTTTGAATTGAAAGATATGGTATAGGCATTTTATGTGATAGGAATTTCAATATTATGAGATAATTATAATGATTAGTAGGATTGTCTAAAAAAGACTATATCAAAATAATTCTTGAAAGATTTAATATGAAAAAATATTCAGCAGGGGTTGTTCCGATACAAAAAGGGATAAATTTAGACTTATCCAATGTCCAAAGAATGATGTAGAACATAAACAAATGGAATCTACTTTGTATGCCTCCTGTTGGAAGTTTGATATATTTACAAATATGCACGAGACCTGATATCAGCTTCGCGGTTGGAATGCTAGGCAGATGTCAAAGTAATCATGGTATAGACTATTGAAAAGTTGCATAGAAAATCTTAAGGTATCTTCAAGGAACACAGAACCATATGATCATGAATAGAAGATCAAGTCCATTAGAAGTAATTAGATATTGGGATTCAGATTTTTCTAGATGCATTGACATTAGAAAATCAATGTTTGGCTACTTATTTCTTGTAACAGAAGGATACAATTTATGGAAAAATGCTAAACAATCTATCATTGCTTAGTTCACTATAGAATTAGAATTTGTAGCTTATTTAAGGCCACAATTAATGCCTTATAGCTGCAGAACTTTATTTAAGGACTTGGGATTATTGACATATTACTAAGCTTCCAAAAATTTGCTGTGAGAATTTTGTAATAGATTTCTTCTATAAGAATGATAAGTAATCTATAGGTGCTTAACATATGGAGTTGAAATATTTTACCATAAAGGGGGAAGTTCAAGAAAAAAGAGTGCATATTGAATATATTAATGCAGCTCTTATGATAGCAGATTCTTTAAATAAATCTCAACCGTTTATTTTGGTTACTTGGTGGACATATCATATTAAAGGTCATATATATATAAATTATTCTTCTTTATACTAATTAGGGTTACAGATGGTTTTTCATCAAGTTTTTATAGTCGTAAAAGAGTTAGGAGAGAGAAACTAATTTTAACCAAGTATACAGTATGTTTCTTAATCTCTTTACGATATTGACATCTTCCATATCAAGTACACAATATTATATACCCTAATGATTTGTGACATTTTTAGCATAATATCTTAAAGTTATGAATTTCAATTTTGATTTATAATATAAAAATTAGGCTTTTATAGATATGTCATTTTATTCACTCTTGTCTACTAATTTTCATCATCTCCAACACTAAAGCTTGTAATGTTTGTGGTGAACCTTACAAAGGTTTTATCTATTATTATGGACATTATAGTTGGGGGTGTTCACTACATTTGTATCTTGAAACAACTTCTAAACATCAGTAAAAACTTAAAGTATATGAGCAAATTTTACGCTATTATTGAAAAGATTAGGGAAGATGAATAGAGTTTTATATAAAGTATGTGTGAAGAGCATTGTTTTGCTCCTATCTACCATGAGTGCTCTGTTTTTAACTTTTATGTTCACAGTCACAAGTTTTAACTTTCAACTGTGATTCTGAATGCATTTACTTGATTCATACCTTCTAATTTCCTAATTGTGATTCTCACTTAGTAATTGTTATAAATAAAGTATATAATGATACTAAATCTGATGCTTGTCAAAAGAATTGTTTGGGCATGCTTACATTTTGTTATATGGAATGCAAGTTCAAATTCAATCTCCACCTTTTGTAATTAGGATTTGTAAGAATGTGAGATTTCTTTAACTCAAATTTAGGTTAAACAGATGCCTAGCTCACTTGGGGTTATTATCTACTACTTAATGAAAATTAACCTAATAATTTAATTAAATTTCAAATTTAATAAAAGTAATTATTTTAAATTTACATCCATTTCAACTGCTAAGAAGCCCTACTATGCTAGGTTGAAGTGCTACAAAGGTCATATTAACAACACATTAATAAACATTTAAGAGAAATCTAATGGAGTCAAGGTTAAGGGATTAATGAGTTCTATTTTAAAATCTTAAGGGTCCATTGTAATCAATTTTAGAATATTATGAGAGTAATATGTATCTTAGATAACAGTAGAGATTATGTTGAACCTGTTTAGAAACTTTAAAGAGAAAATCACATTTTGGCCTATTTATGAAGTATTGAAGCTAAAAAAGAGACTTCCATCATTATTAATCACTATTTTAATCACACTCAATGAATTATCTTCCCAAGAGTCTTTTAAAGAAGTTGGAAATAAAATGTTTCCTTTCTATATTTGACATTTGAATCACATCCATTTCTAATGTTGATCTTTTCTACTTGCATAAGATGCTCCACGGAAGGAGAATTCATAGCCAACAATAAACTAGCGAAAACTCCTAATAGTTGCTGAGTTTTTATTAATGTGTATTGTTATACTTTGATGAATCAACTGTGTAAATTTTCCACTCCTTGCCTAATGACTGATCTCTTTGCAATTTCTTGCAAGTTATGAAAATTAAAATCACCAATTGTTGAATTTTTAGTATGTGGATTTTGCTCAAACTCATCAATAATCTCCTAATCACTTTCAATAGTTATACTGATGTCATTGATGTCTTTTGTGAATAAAATGGACAATAATGCAAGAGAAACAAGTTAGGACTAAGGAATTATGTGTTTACATATATTCAATGAACATGGTATTTAGTGATGTCATAATTACCTCTCTTCTCACTCTAGCTTATATGGGTGTTACTTTCAAAGGGCAAGCAATTCTCAACTAAAATCAATTTTAATCAATTTAATCAAAATATCAATAAGGCAACATAGGATCAAACATAAAATGTATTAAACAGCAATTATTTATATTGGGACTCGATTTTAGAACCGGACCCCAACCGGAAAAAACTAAAATCACAAAGCGAAAGTGGGACGAAATGCAAAACGACATAACAAAAGAACGGACGAGGAAGCCGAAAATGGGCCAAAATGCATAAGCGAAAGGAAACGAAAACTCGGAATCACAAAATAGACAGAAACCAAAGGAAATCGAATTGGCTCGGAATCAAGGCAACCAAAAGGTTCAATCGAACTGAAACAAATTTCCGACATCCAATACGCGGACCTAAAAAAACATGCGTTGGAAACCTATAAGACACTTTTGGTCTATTCCCATCCGAAACGGTATAAACCCTTTTCTTTTTTTCATTCTTCAATCATCAATCAAAGTGACTTTAATATCCAATTGAAATCATTCACTCTCAAACTCAATTTTATTTGCTTCTTCATATTCATCATCTTTATTAAAAAAAAACACTTTTTTAATAGGAAAATCGTCCAACCCTCAATACACTTAATTCTTCCAATTCATCATTTCTCATCTTTGAAACAAAAACATATATCTTAAACGTCACACACATACCATGTTAAAACATAATCAATTAGCATTTCTTTATATAACAAACCAACCCACACAAACGCTTCATTTTTTTCCTCCTTCTCTTCTCCACCGAAACCACTCTTCTCCTTTTTCTTTTCTTTCTTTCTTTTCCTTCTTATTTTTACAACAATCTAACTTGAAAACAAAAACATAAACATAAAGAACGGACGTCTTGACTTTCTTTCATCCGATCTCCTTCTTGATTACCTGGAGATAGGGATGAAAGGGGGGTGAGCTTTACAGCTCGTGGATAACATGTTTATAAATCGAGAAAAAAGCAAAAACATTTTGGAAAACTTTTACCATTTTATAAAAGATTTCAAACCCATTCCATCCTCAAGTTATCTAAGTTATAATTCTATCATAATCTAACAACTAAAATTTTTCTCTTACCTTAATAATTACTATGGATTAGTTTAGACCGAGGATGGTCTTATGGTTTCCAACGCGACACGGCGTTTCTTTAAAATTTCGTTCTCGGATGTTGAAATTTTTGACTTAAGTTTGTTTTGTAATCGAAAGATTTTTGTAAATCCGTTTCCGCTTTATGACTTTCGATTCGGTTTTATTATTTTGTTTTGCTTTTTGCCCTCTGCTTTTCGATTTGTGTTTTGCTTTTGTTTTGGCCCACTTTAGGGTTTCCGTTCCGTTCGTTCGTTTCGATTTTCTGTTTTTCCAGTTGGGATCCGATTCCGAGATCGGGTCCCAATATAGATGGTATCAGAGCTAGAAAATGAATCGATGATAGTTATGGTTTTGTTAAGAGTTGGGTTTCGAAAACGGGGCCCAACAATAGTTTTGAAATTTTGGAAATTGAAGTTAGGCATGAGAATTTTTTTACTAAGGTAGACCTATGTAAAGTGATTAGAGTCATTCAAAAAATTATAAAATATTGAAATACATAAAGAGAAAAAGATGGGAAGGGTCCCCAAATATTACGTTGAATTAATTGTAAAGATGTTATAAAAATGTGAGATGATAAAGAAAATGGTAGACAAATTCTCCTTCCTTGAAGACATGAATTGTACAAAGATTTATATCATTATACTTAATGGGTAAAAATTTTGGTAACCTAGAATGTTGGATCCTGTTTTCGGAACCCAACTCTTTCTTAGATAACATAAATGATGGGCACTATTTCTAGAACCCAACTCTTGCGAAGATCATAATTGCTGAACTTGTTCCAATGAAGTTTCCTTAATCATCATTCATTTCTCTTCTTGCTTTGATACCATAAATGTTGGGCACTGATTCCTGCACCCAACATTCCTTATCATAAGACGTATACTTGTACTTGTTCCCATGCAAGATTATTCCCATTTAACCCTCATTAGTCATCTCCGATTCATCATCATCTTCTAATGCCTTAATGTCGAGCCCTGTCTTTCAAATCTTTCTTATACTAAAGCAAACATTCTAAGCTCAACCTCCATCCAGATATTGAGCGTCTTAGAGGCTGGGTTCAAATTCTATACCTTTGGATTATTCGATAGCTCTATGTCTCTAGTTTACCTATACACAGGATTTACCTCATTTGGAGGTTAGATAACGAAGTTATGGCTGAAAGAATCCAACAGGGTTTTGACCTCAATCAGATTTCACTTATCATGGGACAAAAGACATAACTTGCTCTAGTGTTTTCAGATCAAGGTTATACTTAGAGAGTTCGAAAGAGGGCTTCAATGTCTACAACTTCCATGCAGACCTTGAAAACAAATTCTATCGTCTGAAGGGTCAAACATGGACCAGACCATAGCATCAAACGAATAGTGTACAGAAGAAGAAGTTTTAGTTACATAAGCTAAAAGCAAACGAAGCAGAAGCCGACGAAGCAAAAGTAGTCGAAATAGAAAACAGCCAAAGAAAAAAGGCAGATGAAACAAAGCAGACGATAGCATGAGGCAAACGAATGCAGAACAGACGAAAGCATAAGGCAGACTAATGCAAGAAGCAGACGAATGCGGAACAGACGAATGCAAAAGTAGACGAATGGAAAAAGCAGAATAATGGAAAAGCGGACGAATCAAATAACAGACGATAGCATGAAGCAAACGAATGCAGAAAAAGTAGATAAATGCGAGGTCAACTTAAGATGAAGCAAAGTCAACATAAGACGATGCAACGCTTAAGACGAAGCGGTCAACTTAAGACGATGTAAAGATAGATGAAGCAAAAATCTTAAGATGAATGATGTCATCACAGACGAAGCAAAAGTCTTAAGATGAAGTGAAAGACAGACGAAACAAAAGTCTTAAAATGAATGACGTCATTACAAACGATATGACGTCATCATAGACGAAGCAAAAGTCTTAAGACGAAGTGAAAGACAGACGAAGCAAAAGTCTTAAGATGAATGCCGTCATCATAGACTAAGCAGAAGTCTTTACAGGGAAAACAACTTGACAAACAAATGTATCCTTACGGACGATGCAAACAAAGCAAAAGTCTTAAGAAGAAGCGAAAGACAGACAAAGCAAAAGTTTTAAGACGAATGATGTCATTACAGATGATATGATGTCATCACAGATGAAGTGAAAGTCTTAAGATGAAGCAAAAGACAGACAAAGAAAAAGTCTTAAGATGAATGACATCATCACAGACGATATGATGTCATCACAGACGAAGTGAAAGTCTTAAAATGAAGTGAAATATAGACGAAGTAGAAGTATTAAGACAAATGACATCATCACAGACGAAGCAAAAGTCCTAAGACGAATGATGTCATCACAAACAAAGAAAAAGTCTTTACAGATGAAACAACTTGACAGACGAATGCATCCTTACAGATGATGCAAACAAAACAAAAGTCTTAAAATGAAGTGAAAGACAGACGAAACAAAAGTCTTAAGACGAATGACGTCATTACAGACAATACTGAAGTAAATTACACGTTAATATAGACTTAATACTCGATATACAAATGCACAAGAAGGGGGCTTGAATTGTGTATTCTTTTTCGATGATCTCCTTTTTCGAAGTTCTTTCAAAAACTTGCTTTTTCTAAAAAACTATTGAAAAACAGTAATATAAAGTATTACATCTTGCTTTCTAAATGCTTGAATGAAATAGTAAGAGTAGTAGTTAAGAGTTGAGAGAAAGTTGACACGACAGATTTATACTGGTTCACCCTAAACCGTGGACTACGTCCAGTCCTCAGAGGTCTTTATGAGATGTAACTATACTTCGCAAAGTTACAAGTATTCTTTGACTCCAAGCTTCTTCAGGTCTCTTACAACAAGTATTCTTTTCACACTTAGCCTCTTCAGGCTATCTGCTTTCTCTTCTTTCAACTTAAAGATATTTCTAGCTTTGTTACAGATAAGACTAGCTCTCAATTTAGCACAATAAGATTCTTAGCTTTTTCAATTCACTAACTTTTTCGTAAATCTCTAACTTCATAAATCGCTAAAAGCTTCTGTAGTCTTCGACTCCGACTTGTACTTATAGCCTTCGGCTTCAACCGCTTCTTGATAACTGCTTATTACTAACTCAAGCTGATTAGACATTCGACGTGGTATCGGGTCTTTTGTCTCACTTTCGATTTTGCGCCTTCGTCTCATTTTCTACTGTCTCACTTTTGGTTTGTGCCTTTAGTCTCATTTTTTGTTATGCGCCTTTCGTCTAACTTTTGGTTTGCACCTTCTGTCTCACTTTTGGTTTGCGCCTTTCGTCTCACTTTTGGTTTGCGCCTTCCGTCTCACTTTTGGTTCTGTGCCTTCCGTCTCACTTTTGGTTTGCGCCTTCCATCTCACTTTTGGTTATGTGCTTCCATCCCACTTTCTTTCTGCTTCCGTCTCATTTTCTTTCTGCTTTACTTTCCTCTTTTATTATTATTTGGTTTTCATCAAAATTAAACGTAAAGTCATTTTGACTTAACAATCTCTCCCTTTTTGATGATAACAAATAATTATAGTAGTGAGAAAGAAAATATTATTATCAATATAGTATACAGTATACGACTATATACACTTGACAAATTTCTTCTTCTATTCTTCTCTTCTTCTCCTGTTCCTCCCCCTATCTTTTTCGTTCTCCTTTCTCTCCTTTTCTCCCCTTATTTGTTATTAATAAAAAAGATTTACGATCGTAGATGCTTCATTATTTCTGATGACATTTCCTTCATTTCCATGCAGAATGACTTGAGGTCTTGTTGTATATGAGCTAATTCCTCTCATAAGTCACTTACTGAAGCAGGCCGATCGTCATCCTTCTGCTGTTCTTCTTCATAAGCAATAGTAGTGCTGTATGCGTCTGAAGACAGAACAATTGCTTCATTGATTATAAGGGCAGGAGGTTGGACAGATAGGTTTGGCTCTGGGAGATTTACATCATCAAGGTTGGTCAAACGTGGAACTTGTCTTCCAAATAGGTGTAGAACATCTTTGAGTGAAGACACAGTACTTAACGGCCTAATGTGCATAATCAGGTGCATAAGAGTCTCGATTCAGTAGCTGACATCTCCAATCCTAATGGATCTGTACTGACCTTCTGTTATTCTACCAACTACCTAAAAAGAAGCTTCAGTGGTTCGCTGACCACAGTTGCTTCCTTAAACTTTCAAAATGTAGTGGGTTACATAGGTTCCCTTCATCTGGACTGCATAGCACGCCTCATCTATGTCCCTCAGTTCAGCTTCGATCTGATCTTCTGTTAAATCATTTGCTAACCCTTCAGGGTACAATTTCTTCTTCCCCTTATCATCATTGTGAACAATGTAAGGCCTTGGTTGAAAGTCGGGCACAACCTTGATCACAGTCCTCTTTGTGATTGGAAAAATAGTATACTTTTCCCTTGACATCTGCGTAGGGTATGGTTTTATTCCTTGATTCCTCAGAAAACCATATATACCTATCTCATCATCATTCAGTAGATGCATCATACTACTATTCACCAAGATTGGTTGTAACTGTGCCTTGACTGACCTTATTGGGGTTTCTTTGATGATTATTAAAGTGCTACTCCTTACAGATTGAACTTTCTCAATAACCTTGATTCTCAAATCCTCTTTTCTCAACGGCTGAGAGGTATTGACCTGTACTGAATTGCATTCTACTGACTTCTTCTTCTGAACAGCAGTGGGAGTGCTCTTCCTCTGACTAATTTTCTGCTTTTTATTTCCTTCTTCAATCAATCTAGGAGTCTGTTGAGATTGTGGTTTCTTCTTCTCAAACTCCAATTTTCTCTTAATCTCAGTCTCTTTAGCCAGTTTGGTTGTATCTTCCTTTAGGATTAATACTAAGGACCTTGTGGCTTGAGGTGCTCTCTTCTCAGAGTCTTCTCTGTGGGTCGACTCTTTGCTTTTCTTCTCCTCTTGCTGACGCAGAGTTCATACTCTGGGCGACCTTTTCGCTTGCTTTGGTATTTTTGACATAAGTGTCTCCCCCTTTCTCTTCAAGAACAACTTCTCTATATATCGCATCTAGCTTCCTTCTCTGTGAGAAATTGCCTTAACATTCGTCGCATTGTCTGACGATTTCTTTTCTCTAATCGTAGGCATTTACTCACTGGATTGAGATTTTGATCTTCTTATGGGAGTACCCTTCTTGGCACATTCCCCCTTAATCCTTGCTATTGCCTTAGAATATGATTCTTCCTTCTCCAGATTCTTCAAGCCCATTTTCCCAATCGTTGCAGAATTGATAACGCTCTTGATATTCAGCTTCATTTTGTTTCCTCTCTCCAGAAGAACTCTAGAATCTCTGAATATCTTTGTTAGTAACATTCCATAAGGTAGACTAGTCAAGTCTTTCTTCGTCTTTACCATATAGTGGAAAATAAGGAACGGTAGATCAACAGGTTAGCGATTAAGTAGATGGAATAGGCACTGTTCATCTAAAGTCGTCATTAGATGCCTTGATCCTGATCTTGGTAGGATACAATGGAAAAGGATTGAGTGTAGAACCCTAGCCTTTGGCACAAGACTTGAGGCCTTCTTCTCCTTCGGATCATTGCTTCCATATAATTATCGATTGATCTCAATCTCCTTCACGCTAGCTTGAGTCATCCATCTAGCTTTGCTTGTGAGCTTCTCTCCAACACATGGACACTCAGTGACCTTCTCGATTATCTTCGTTGTCACTATAATCGACAATCTATCTACTGTTGATACAAGAGTATCATCTACCATATCCGTATTCTTCTAAAAGTCATAAACTTCATTCATGTATACCGTCTCTCGAACTTGAAAGAAGTTTCTCCAACTGGCTGCAACAATCTCCGGTTCAATATCTATGTTGTCCTTCCTCAAGGACTCAAAATCAACAAGTCTTCCACTGGTCATTGCTAGCTCCATTTGTTTCTGTAGTTGATAATGAACTGAATGCACAAATATCTTTCTCAAAAGGTGAAGTCGGTTTCTTAGGTTGAGAGTGTGAACAAAGAAGGTTTGACATCCAAACAAAGTAATGAAAAGCTTTTGTTGAGAGTTCTTCAAAGGTCGATGTCAGGGCATATCAAGAGTATTATAGAATAGGTGGTGTTCTCAAGACTGTGAGAAATTTTCCCTCCAAAACTTTCTTGTGACAGAAGTTACCAGCTGTAACTCACTGTTACT
>JANKOE010000002.1:30652250-30684952 GCA_026284465.1 Erythroxylum citrifolium | reverse complement strand
TTGTGTTACCTAGTGAAATAGAGGTTGAACTCCTCATTTTCAATTATTTTTATCTGCAATAACAGTTCGGATTAGTGCACATATCAACTGGTGACCTTCTGAGAGCTGAGGTATCTGCTGAGACTGATATTGGGAAAAAGGCCAAGGAGTACATGGCTGCTGGACGTCTGGTTCCTGATGAAATCGTGAATGCAGTAATACAGAAACTCAATGATCTTGTATGTTGTTTCCCATTATCTTGCTAAATACTCCAGCTATGAATGGTTTTGTTTTTAGATGGTGACAACTCGATTATCGCGTGAAGATGTGAAGGAAAAAGGCTGGCTTCTTGATGGGTATCCAAGGAGTTTTGCACAGGCTGAGAGTCTAGAAAAGTTGAAGATTAGACCAGACATTTATGTAGTATTAGATGTAAGTGAAATCTGAATCAAACTGACCCTACCTTTACTTGTACTTGATGATTTATTATTGTATCTAATGTCTTAACTATTCTTGCCTGTGGATGACAAATTAGCCTAGACCATACCCAGTTTGAGCAGAATCGGACTAGGGTTCAGGTTTGACAAACTTTTCTTCAATCTAAAAATTAGGCTGGATTCTAGTCTAACTGGCTCAAAATCAACAAACCAAGTCAATTTTAACCGGACTTTGGTTAGAGCTTGGACTCGAATATTTAAGCTTAGTTAGGCTCTAGATCAAAATTGGACTTCAAAAATTATTTCAGGCTCAAGCTCGCATCTGAGACCCGAAGCTCAATTCAACCTATTACTAATTGTACTAAAAACAGAATTTTATGTGATTACAAATGTATTCTAGTTTCTATATGTAAAGTAAGGGGGTAAACGCATGATGTTTCTTGTGTTGGATTTTGACTGCTCATGGTTCTATAGCCCTTCTTGTCACATCTTGAAGAGTTGGTTCCATTTGCCACATGCATCTACAAGTTCAACTGAAGCAGTTGCAGCATTTACACTGTCTATGTCGATGTAGCTTCAGTCCATATGAAGTTATTCATCAGATGAATCTTTAATGCTCAGGTTCCTGATGAAATCCTGATTGACAGATGCATTGGCAGAAGGCTAGATCCTGTGACCGGGAAAATTTACCACATAAAAAATTTCCCTCCAGAGACTGAAGAAATCAAAGCAAGGCTTATCACCCGTCCTGACGATACTGAGGAAAAAGTATGATGACAGTCTGTGTACCATTTTATGAATAAAAACTGCAGCACACTAGACTTATCATAACTGGCTCAATTTTTCTGTTCCTGCTCTTAGCTTCTATTGAGGCCATTAGGTGAAAGTATCACTTGAAGACAAAATTTATGATTCCTGGCATTATTTGATAAATGGTTTGAGTTTTCAGCTACTAAAATGTAGTTACTCTGATTGGAGGGCAGGTGAAGTCACGTCTTGAAATATATAAACAAAATGCTGAAGCAATCTTATCTACTTACTCAAATATGATGAAGAAGGTAATAGAAATTTCCTTCTTGTTCTTTCAATTCATCTATGGCGTGAATTTTCTCTAAGTTGGTAATATTTCTGGTTTACTTATCGAAGTGCAGATTGATGGTAACCGCCAGAAAGAAGTAGTTTTCGACGAAATTGATTCATTGCTGTCTCAAGTGCAGAAGGATAAAGTAAAACCAATCAAGAATGGTAAGCTTCTATAGGTTCTATTGCCTTTCACATGTTATTAAGGCTGAGCAAAAAAGTTGTGTCGAGACTACTTGTTTCAGACTTAGTGTCCTTCTGCACACACTTTTAACAATTTGATGATTGTTATGTGAAAATGGGAATCAACCATAAACTCATGCAGTCACGATGAGTAAGCTTCAAGTTCCATGACAAACCTTTTTCTATTGCATTGTCTGTTGCAGAAAAATTAGCATTACAAGATGGAAGTCATTCTAGTCAGACATCAGTCAATCGGGTACACAAGAAACCTGTGCACTGCAAATGGACTTTTGCCTTCTGCTTGCTCAAATTTCTGTCTCTGATAAAAAACTGCAAGAAAAGAAATATGTTTCCATCTTTCTTACATCTGTTTAGTTCTTTTCAGAACAAATGGAGAGGAATTCCTACTAGGTTGAATAATATTCCTCATTCCAGAGAAATCAGGAATTATTTCTACAATGACGTGTTGCAAGCCACAGTAAATGCTGTTAATGATGGTAGAACAAGATTGAAGGTAAAATTGGTGGTTACTAAGCTTCAATAAAAGAGTGTCATTAACCAAGTAGTGATATGTGTTCTTAGTCCTAGAAGCCACTTTTCTTTCTTTCTCCAATTGTTTGGTACTACTGTGGAGTAATTCACTATGCGACGTTACAACTTCATATTGCTTTTCCTATTCATGTTAGTAACTCAGAGATATGTGATTGGAAGACATACTAACTTTTATGTTTCATGGTTCAGACACCATGAAATTTTTATTTATGATACTGAATGAGGGTATGTATGAAGTGTGTGTGTGTGTGTGTGTCAGTTTATGGCTACAGAGATATCATTATGTTTCTGTTTATGCTTACAGACATTAGTTTTTGTCTGAATCATTACCAAATTTGACAGGTCGAGATTAACATTCCAGAGCTGAATCCAGAAATGGTAAACGAAATATCTCTTACGAATCCTGTTAATTTGTTTGGTATTGACCATGTCTTATGATCCACAGGATGTTTATCGAATAGGTACCTTGATGGAACTCGTTCGAGAAGTTGCTCTTTCATTTGCTGATGATGGAAAGCGTGTGAAGGTAACGTCATGATACTGTAATCTTAGTTGTCTTTTGGAGGTTGTTAAGCTGTTGTCTTTCAGGTTTGCGTTCAAGGATCCATGGGTGTTGGTGCACTAGCTGGAATGCCACTACAGCTTGCTGGTAGTCGAAAGATCTTGGAGTTCATGGATTGGGGTGATTATGGTGCTTTGGGAACCTTTGTTAAAATTGGTTCTGTAGGTAAGAAATTGAATTTAAAATGATCATTCATCATCATCATCATTATTATCAATATACTTCCATTTACCTTAATCTAGTTTCTCTGTGAAAGTTAATACACAGAAGACTGAATTATTAACAGCTTACTCCTTATGTTTCACTCCTTATGTTTCACTAGGTTTTTATGGAGTCATTTGACCTTAGTTTTTCTCAAGGCTCTTTTCTTTTTTGGAACTAAATTCAGGTGCACAAGAGGTTGAAGAAGAAGATGACATGTTCATCTTAGTGGCTCCTCAAAATGCTGTGGGGAATTGTATCATGGATGTAAGAAAATGGAGAATAAATCTTTTCTAATGCTTTTTGTTGATAAAATTTCAGGAGATGTAGCACTCTTATATTCATGTTTTGACCTTAAGATCTAAATCTACAGGATCTAAAAGCTATGACCGATGCAGCTGGAAGCCGGCCAGTTATTCTTATCAACCCAAGGCTCAAGGTTTGGATCCTAATCACGTGATTAGCTGAATTTTCACTATAAGATGATTGCTATATTAAAATTAGAAACTTGCAGTCCTGATATGCCAGTATTTGTAATGGTGAGAATTTTAACACCTGAATACAAGATTCTTTCCTGAGAAAGCATACTTCCAATTTCCATGCAAATGAAAATTTCTGAAATGTTTGTTTTTACTAACGTCCTCAGAATATTCATAGGATCTTTTGTATCCAGTTGCATTTAGGTGTAAACTGTTGGAATCAGAACTATGCACTTACCGAAAGGCCTTATTCAGCTTTTCTTAATCTCTCTTGATTCAGGATTTACCCAGTTCAAGTGGTATCATGCAAGTGAGTACACTAGGAGAAAGCTCGGTAATTAGTAGCAATACATTGCTTGTTCACTAATCTGTGCTCTTTAGACAATGGGCAGAGAAAAGAGACTGGAGTTTGCTGCTTCATTTGAAAATTGCTATTTCTTACGACTTCTCTATTATGCTGGAACTCAGTATCCTATAATGGGAGCTTTAAGGTACAACTTCCATTACTGATTAAAATGTGATCTTGGTCCTGCCGAACGGCGATTTAACATTCATAGATTGCTTCTGTCGCAATTTTTTGCATATTCAACTGTAGAGAGTCGATACTAAAACTGGATTAAGTTACTCGTAGTCCATTTCAGAGTTACAATGGAGTAAAGCTACGATTGAATTAAAAAACCCAACGGAGAAATTGGTGTCTTTGCCATTCTATAGTCTTTTAACGTAAGTAAATTTACAGAACACATGATAGCAATCACCATTTGATTGTTTCAGGATGTCTTATCCTTCCAATTATGACTTGTATAAAAGAGTGGACAAATCATTAGGGGTTGAAGAGTACCAAATACTTTCAACATTTGAGGAGAAGCCAACTTCTGATGATATAAATGATGCCTTCCTGGGGAGAACAAGGTATTCTCATATTCAGTAATTGCATGCTAGCTGTTCTGAAGTTTCCAAAATCTCTCATTTTCCTTCTTCAGAGATGATATAACTGATTATATATGGTTATTTTCACCTCCAGAGATCAATCGAAGAAAGGGTCGGGATTTTGGTCAGTAACATCCCCAGATTTCATAATCAACCATCTCTTTTTAGACATTGGTTATTGATTCATCTGTTTCGTTTTCTTTTTTCTTTTTTTTCCCCCCCCATTTTAGGGGCTTCTTGAGTGGTGTTTTCTGAGCTGGAAGGAGAGTGGTAAGTCTCAATCATCACCATTCAGTGTTCATTACCAGAATTTAAAACAATGCGACAAAACAAATTTTCTTGAGAAAATATTTTTACTAAATGATTATTTCAGATTTCAATGCATTCTGGCAACCTTAGCACATGGGGAAAGCATGATCCTTTGGATCATCTCTCCATGAACACAACCAAAAATAAGAATCTAAAATGTCCCTTAAATTGGTTTAGTTTCAGGAATTGTGGGGCGCTTTCGTCACAGCCGAAACTACAGCTTGGTTGTGTTACACGACATCTTAGGAGAAACAGAGATTTTTTTTTTTCTGTATAGTAGATAGCCTGACATTTTCAATGTAAAGAAATATACACTTTTTTTTCGTTTGTTTTCTACTTCTTCGTTGGAAGGTTGAGTGTTAAGAACAGGGTGTTCGAAGAGATGGGATTGACAAGAAAAACGTGTTTGTAATGGTGTTTTGACTTCCAAGGACAATGGAATGAACTCAGAAGAGTTCTGTTCTATTGTATCTATTTCTTTAAGTTTCCTTGGAACTGGGAATCCATTCAAGACATAATATTGTCTGTTATTCATCTTAATCCGTAATTATTTCCTTGCAAGTAATATTTGTTTTCATTTCCTCGTGACATGAATTGCTGAAGAGTAACATATAAAATAATCTTGAGTAATACTCCCTCCGATTCATAATAAAAGTCGTTTTAGAGTAATGCACACTTATTAAGAAAGTTAATGAAATGTCTGATATACTTTATTAATTACATGTTAAAGTGCCTTAAAAATATAATCTGTGTAATCTGTGCAATTAAGATGTGAGAGAAATTAAAGGTTAATTTTGGAAGTAAAATTATAAACATGCATACAAAGTCAAGAATGACACTTATTTTGAACAATTAAAATGTATCTAAAACGACTCTTATTATGAATCAGAGGGAGTACTACTTAAGAATATTACCAAAAGAATATGTTTGATACAATCTTATGAGACAATTCTAGGAAAACAAATTCAATTCAATTTAAGTGACTTGAAAATAGAGGAAGGTCATTTTCTTATTGTTAACTCGTATAAAAAAAATTGGTATTCAAAGGTGGCCACAATGAGTAAGAATTGAATACATTTATGAAACAATAAAATAAATGAGATAAAAGGATATTGAAATGTGAGATATAACCTATTGTATAATATACAAAATCTACTCAATGAACAATTCATTAATCGAAACATTATATACTCCTAATAGATATATATTAATGTGTTCTTGTTGTATGTAGTCATACTAGTTATTGGACATACGAAGACAGAAAAATCATATTAGCTACACTCATCATGTGTGAGTGCACATGATGAGTTAGAGATGTGATCTTTCGTTTGTTAACTGTTAATAGTCACTTGACAAATTGACATTGTCAATAAATATGCTTATTTGAATAAACTGATGATGGTCTTCATAATACACTAAAATTCTAAAGGAATAATTTTTTAAAGAAACAAATTTTAAGACTTCTTTAATTGGTGGATTATACAGGGATGACAATTTTTTTGCTAATGAGCCTAAATTTAATTGTTTTCAATAACCGACCCATGGGTTAGACCCAGGCTCAAACTGACTTGAGACCTAATTATTCTAAGCAAAACAACATTGTTTTACTTAAAAGAGATGAGCCTCGAGTAAGCCTAAGCCTAGGCAGTCCAAACTCGAATCTAATTAAAAAAATAAGTTATTTTATATTTTAATTTTAAAAAATTATTTTTAAAAATTAGTTAGCCCATTACCATCCCTAGGATTACAAGCAAATTCAAGTAAGTGATTTGATTGATTAAAATATATATGTTTTAAAAAGATCTGTGTTTAGCTAGATGTTAGATAATATTTTCTTATATTGGCTATGAAACATATAGATGATACAAACTTTACATCCTAAAAGCAGAAGGCAATATTCTTAAGTTAAAATTTCCGGAAAATTATGAGAAGAAAATACTGAAAGTAAAGGACGAGTTACTTTTCAGATCACATCCTCGACTTATCTTCAATCTCTAATAATAGTTTTTTCACATCGACTTAGGTTCATGAGAAAAGATGTGAGGTGTATTAGGAATGTACGGTGTAAAATAGCAAGACAGATGCAAGTTCTCAAATTATTAAATTTGTTTCAATTTATTGTGAATGACAAAATCGACTTACTGATTTTTATAGGTAAGCTTAGAGATTGAAAGAATTGAACTTTTGTGTCTTCACAAGGGAAGGAATTATTGCGAAATAGAACAAACGAGAATGAGCTTGTTATATGTTGCAGAGGACTTTGGTCTAGTAAAATTACAGTTTGAGGAAGAAATGAGAAAGTGTAATATTAATATTGCTAATTCTTTTTTGTCCGTGGAATGAAAGGAAGTCTCTATGTCATCATCATATTTCATTGCATTGCAAGAATGAATGTTGACATAATAGTAAAAATTAGTCAAATGGAACTGAGCTTGATTGGTCTGGATGAACTGTGGTTCTATTGTGAGCAGACGTGATGGGGTTCAAGTGATCAAGTTTGTTTTAAAGCATTTAGCCATGACATTACCACTTCTGCTCCTTTCTCCCACCAACAATCAAGCATCATGTCATGGGCCACCCCTTCAACGCATACTGGTGATACGCCATAAAACCTCCCAGTTTCCTTCAGTCCTTCAGCATCCTGCAACATTTGAAAGAAATTTTCCATAAGCAATGATACATACAAGACTAGGTCCAGACCTGAATACATACATTAGCCACGTTAAGGATGCATACGAAGAACAACATCTATCCTTCCTGCTTAAAACTCGCGAGTATAAACAATGATATACAATTCCAAGCATCATAGCAGCAAGACACTTCATGTTCATTCACGGCCTTCTTAGGTTAAAGTTGGCTGATTTGATCAAAATTTGAAGTTCAATTCTTATTTTCCAAAAGTGAAAGTTCAGAGATCTAATTGGTTAGATTTAAAGACCCATCTACAAATCATTCCCAAGTAACTATGTCATAAGATCAAGCTTTTAAGCTAAAGTCTACACTCGGTCGAAGTTGTTCTACTTTTCAATGATTCCAAGCAGAAAATAAACGATACGTAATGAGACTGTAAACATGAACATTACCACTATGAAGTCATCTGCTGCACCCAACACAAGAACCTCAATAGAAGATTTTGGCACTGAAGGAACTGGAAGAGAAGCATTCAGCTCCCTGAGGTCAAACAGTGGCATCCTTGAACTTTCCTTCATTAACTCCTGGTAACTGAAAGAAACCAATCGAGTCAAAACTTTCAAGCTCATTGATACACATGGTTTTGGACATATGCCAGAACATATTCTTCTCAGGCTAAATGTGTTTAAGAAAAAAAAAAAACCACAATATCAACTGCCAAGTACTCAGAATCAATGGATTTAGATCAGGAGTCAATAGAGGAGCTGATAATCTATATTGCTAAGTCCTTCGGAGATTGCTACCCTACCTTAGTATAGGGAAGATGTTGAAAGTAGAAAATTGTTCTCTAACAAATAGCAAGCTCTTCAGTTTCCATGAAACTGAAAATCTGAGCTTATGGATTGGGCATCAAGTTGCAAAGATATTGCTGAAGATGATTTTGCAGTTAGCTGACAGTTACATGATCCAAAAACATAAGGCTAAACATTGTCAACATGTCCTCTATAATCCTGTAGTCAACATTAACAATGACGTGGATTTTTTTCTATAATCCTGGTTCAAAAACTGATAGTATCTCAAATAATAGAAATAAGGATCCATCTTTGATGCCTTTACAAATTCAATCTCAAAACAAGACTGAAATGTGTGGGAGACAAGATGGATATTGTTTTAAAGGGAATTTTTTTTTGAAAAAATATCCATAACCAAACAAAAAAAGGAACAGAAAGCTTGTAGCACAGCAACGAATCTAACCCGAAGACAAATCCAAAAATTCAAGATCAATCATTTAAATTTGAGTATAAGCCTATTCCCATTGAGACGATTTCTCATAAACCAATATGTATTTTAGAGTCAGATGAAACTTTAGATTTACCGATTACTCTTAAAAAAGATTCTGGAACTTGTACTCAATATCCTTCATATAACTTCCTATCTTATCAAGGTCTATCTCCATCATTTCAAGTATTTGCTTATAAGTTGTCCAATGTTTACATTCCTAAGATTATACAGGACGCTCTAAACATTCCTAAGGAGAGAGAAATGGTCCTAGAGGAGATGAGAGCTCTAAGGTTGATCTTTCGAGAGAAAAAACACTGGTTGGATGAAAATGAGTATTCACTATGAAGTATAATTATGATGGATCACTTAAAAGCCATAAGGCGTGCCTGGTAGCTAAGAAGTTTACTCAAATCTATGGAATTGACTATTCAAAAACTTTTTCACTTGTCGCTAAGTTGAATACTATGAGTGTGTTGTTTTCTATTATAGTTAATCTATATTGGTCTCTAAATGCCTTCCTAAATGGAGATTTTAAAGAAGAGGTGTGGAAGCTCTCCTAGGATTTAGTAAAAGCTTCAAGAAAAGGATATGCAAGCTTAAAAATCTTTATATGGGTTGAAATAATTACCAAGATCCTAGTTTGACAGATTTGCTAGATTCGTGAAGTCTCAAGGTTTCATATAAGGATAGTCTGACTATATTCATAAAAACTTTTGTAGAAGAGAGGATTGCAATTCTAATTATGTATGTAGACAACATTATCCTCACTAGTGAAGATTTTTGAGGAAATGGAAAATTTGGAAAAGAATTTTTTGAACAAGTTTGAAATCAAAGACGACTTGGGGTCTCCTAGATACTTCTTCAAGATGGATATTGCTAAATCAAAGAAGGGAATAGTAGTTGCCCAATGCAAGTATATCCCGTATCTTTTAGAAGAAAATAGAATGAGTGGATGTAAAACCATTAGATACTCCTATGGAATCTAACTTAAAGCTTGGTGAAGTTAAAGGAGTTCCAATAATACAAGTCGATATCAACGATTGATGGGAAAGCTAATCTATTTATCCCACACTAAACCAGATATTTTCTTTGTTATTAGCGTGTGTGGTAAGGTAGTTTATGCATACCCCTTATTGAGAACACTTGGAAGTAGTATACAAAATCTCAAGATAAAGGGAATTCCAAAGAAAGGATTATTCTTCAAGAAAAGTGATTAGCAAAAAGTCTGACGCCTACATTGATGCAAACTGGGCAAGGTCTGTTAGCAACAGAAGGTCTACTTTTGGATATTGCATTTTTTTATGGGAATACTTTTGAATATTGCAATTTTTAATGGGAAAGTCTAGTAACTTGGAGGAGTAAAAAATAAATTGTGGTGGTCATGAGTAATTTGGAGGTAGGAATTTGTGAAATAATCTCACTTAAAAGAGTAATGAAAGAACTTAAGAGATCAGTGAAACATCCAATAAAGTTGTTTTGTGATCATAAACCAGCTATTAGTATCACCAATAATCCAGTTTAGTATGATCAGATGAAACATGTGGAAATTGATAGGCATTTTATAAAATAGAAACTTGAAAGTGGACTCATTTGCATACCATTTATACCTACATCACAATATGTTGTTAATGTCTTCACCAAAGGACTACTAAGGCAAAATTTTGAGTTCTTTGTAAGCAAAGTTGGCATGATCAATATTTATGCACCAACTTAAGGGAGAATGTTGTTATTCTAGAGATAATTACCTGATATTCTAAAGATAATTAGCTAATATTATAAAGATAATTAGGTGGTTTAAGGCTAGAGGTTAACAACTGGATTAATGGGCTTTTATTATTTAGAGAATAAATGGATTCTCCTTAATTAAGGAGGTGATTATGATTGTAATTTCCTATATATTCCCTATACAATTCCAAGAAAGATTAATTAATTTTCCCTATGATTTTTTTTAAATACCATAAACATTGTCAAATATTTCTTTCACATATCATAGTAAATCCTAATTTTACCCTGACTTCCGAAAGTTTTTAATGATTTATGATGCTACTCCATTCTAGGACAAATGAATCAATTAAATAACCAGAAAATTAGTGACATCAACTGCATTGTTTATTGCCGTTTTTCATTAGGGAAATCTTGACTGTCTATATGGAAATGGGAAGAGGTAGAAGGCAACATAAACAAACCGTGCCACTTGTTGATCATCCATTTCTGAAGCAAAAAATGTTTCTTTGCATAGAGTGAGATCATTTTGAAAAGCTTTAGCTGCCAAGCTGCGAGTCACCTGCCCACAAGTTGGAAGTCATTCTTATTTTATAATAACAACTCAAAGAGTAGAAAAAAGAATGGTTTTCCTAGAGCAAGAATTCAACAGGGAAATCTCATGATGCCAAACCAAAGGCTATCCTAATGCTTAGATCTGTATTTAATGATGCAGAATACGTAAGTAGATTTCTATTGGCAAGAAAATCCAGCTTAAAAGATAGTGAAAAAAGTTGAGAAGAATAGGTGTATAAGATAAAGATAAAAGTATAACTAAACATGTAAAGAGTTGATATGTTTCCCCGATAAGATTAGTTAATAAATTTGTGTTTTATCTACTTTAATTTAACTGAAGATTATATTATATTTAGTTTTAAATCAAAACAAAAGTATTATAGATAGAATATAAATGTCGTAGTCAAGTATAATTGAATATCTTATTTTTTGTTAACAATAGATAATAAAGCATTTGATGATGAGCTTCTGCAAAAATTAGTTTTTATACCTCATTTATTTTTGTTTTGCAAGATGGTATTAGAGCTTAATTGATCTTTCAGGTTTTGTGCTTCTGAAAAGTGAAAACCAGCTAGGGTTCACTTCCATTAAAAACAAACTATACACCAAAAAGTGGAAGATGGCTTCCAACAGTTTTTCTATCTCAATACTTTCAGTTTTTTATGGCAAAAAATACCAATTTTGGACAGTAAAAGTCAAATCCTACCTTCAAACTTTTGATCTGTGGGATATGACGGATGTAGAGAGGTACATAGCACAACTTCCTGATAATCAGTTGTGAACCAGATCAAAGTACAAGAGAAATCAAAGCACTTCAAGGCACTCTCACCAATACATGAATCTGTTTTTGACATAATCTTCTCAAGAATCATGACTTGCAATACTGGAAAAGAGGCATGGGATAAGATCAAGAGTGAGTTTGAAGGCAGTGACAACCTAACAGATTCAGGTCCTCAACTTTTGGATAGAACTTAAGGTCTTGACGATGAAAGATACTGGAAACATCAAGGAATATATAGATAGGCTCATGAAGGTAGTAAATCAGATTAAGCTGTAGGGAGAAGAGTTATCTGACTTTAGAGTGGTCAATAAAGTTCTAATAAGTGTCCCTGAGAAATTTGATTTTCAATCTAATATTTAGAGGACTTAAAAAATCTGTCAAAGTTTTCCTTGACAGAATTACTTCAATGCCTTAAACCTTTTGAAGAAAGAGGAGCTTTCAGACAAGATGATGCATCAACTGTGGTTTTCCTAATAAAGCACAAGGATGCAAAGACAAAGTTTGATGGAGGGACGAAGCAATATGGTGACAGAAAAAGTAAAGGGCAACAATACAATGATGGGATTGCAAGCAATGGAAAGAAAGGCTAGTTCCCAACCTGTCCAATTGCAAAAGGAATTTCACAAAAAAGTATTACTGATGGATGCCTAATGTGAAATGTAGGGCTTGTAACCAGCTAGGCCATGTTCAGAAAGTGCATAAAAGTAAAGATAAAGAACAGCAAGACAGCAAGCAAAAGTAGTTTAGGTAGAAGCATAACTTGATGAGAATTATTTACAAATTCAGTGACAACAATTAAGACTCGTAGTTGGGTACTTGAAAATAAGTGTTCACATCACATGGCCAACAATGAGGTGTTTAAAAGTTTTAATAAAACCTACAGGTGGGTAATGGTGCTTGTCTGGAGGGAAAGGTAAAAGAACGATAGCTGTTTCTACAATTTCCAGTATGAAAGTCTTAACTGACGTACTGTTTGTACCTGAAAATTTCAAAAAATCTGCTTGGGACAACTATTGGAAAAACAATATCCATTGAACTCCAAAGGTAATGTTTGTACCAGTTCTGACCGTCTTGAATATGAGCTGACGTCTTTCTTGTAGGACTATGGCACAAGGGGTTCGGCCATTTCAGCTTTTGAAACAATGAAGATTATGAAGAAAAAAATTTAGTTCATGATCTGCCAACTATTTGTAAAACTTTTGGATTTTGTAAAGCTTGTTGATTAGGAAAGCAAACCAAAATGCCTTTTGGTGATAGCATTTAGAGAGCTTAAGAGAAAATCCAACTCAAACTCTGATATTTGTGGACTAATGAGAAAAAAGTCCATAGATGGAAATGTGTATCTCCTACTGGTTTATTTTCTAATTCAGAAGTCAGAAACCTTGCTGGAGTTCAAGAAGTTCAAAAAAGTTTCGCAGAGAAACACAGTGATTGATCAATCGAGATCCTCTAAACATATACTGACTCAATTTGTCTCTAAAGAGAATGTTTTGGAGAAGGAAGGGATCAAACAATAGCTCACTGTTCCTTACTGTTGGAAAGGAGAATATTTAGGAATTAAATGTTATGATTAGTTACTGATTCTTAGGTGATTGATTGGAATCAGTTACTGATTTACAGAAGTAATTAGAGGAGATTAGTTAGGAGATTGATTTATCTTGTACAGATTTATTTCCTAGTATAGTTATCTTGTATTCCTATTTATATGTAATATGTAAATCAGAGAAACATAGAAAAGAAAATTCTTTTTTCTACTTGGTGAAACTGGAAATGAATGGAGTTGAGTTTAGTGTAGATGCATATGTTTTCGATATTGGGGGACCTGATTTAATACTAGGCGTTGCATGGTTGGAGACATTAGGGGTGGTGAGAGTAGATTGGAAGAAGACGTGTATGTCCTTCGACCAAATGGGAACGGAAGTCACTTTGCAAGGAATTAATATGCAAGGCTCTTCTCCTCACGCTCTACAACAGATACTAGTGCGAAGAAGTGGAAGTGGAAGGGCTGTTGTGGTCCATAGGAATAGGAGGATCCGTATTTGAAGAAAAGGGAACTCTGAATTCAGTGTAACAACAAGAATTGTGGGTTGTTTTGTTGATTTGAGTCAGTCTTTCAGGAGATAAAAGAGCTACCTCCCAAGAGGGCTAATGACCACGTGATGAACCTGAAGGAAGGGTCAAAACCTATGAAAATTTGTCTCTATAGGCATGCATAACATCACAAGGACGAGATTGAAAGACAGATCAGAGAGTTGTTGGAAATGGGAGTAATCAGGCCCAACATCAATCCTTTCTCAAGATTTGTGATTCTTGTTAAAAAGAAGGATAGGTCATGGCAGATATGTGTTGATTACAAAGCTTTGAATAACCTCACGGTGCTCAAAAAGTTTCCAATTCCAGTAATAGATGAGCTGATGGAGGAGTTATATGGGGCCAAGTACTTTTCGAAGGTAGATTCATCATATCAAAGTTAAAGAGGAGGATATCCATAAAACTGGGTTTCGGACTCATGAGGGGCATTATGAGTATCTAGTTATGCCCTTCGAACTCATGAATGCACCTGCTACCTTTCAATCCACTATGAACTCTATTTTTAAACCTTTGTTATGAAAGTTCATTTTAGTTTTCTTTGACGACATTTTGATTTATAGTTTGGATTGGAATCAACATATGTGGCATTTGACTTGGCTGTTACAACTCCTACTGGAAAATCAATTGTATGCTAATAGAAGGAAATGTATTTTTGGACAATAATCAGTGGAGCATTTAGGCCATAACCTATCATGCAAAGGGGTAGCTATGGATCTATTGAAGATCAAGAGTATTTTGGAATGGCCTATTCCCAAGAATGTGAAGGGAGTGAGCGGGTTCCTTGGACTCACTGGGTACTACAAAAATTTTTCCAAGATTATGGAAAAATTGCAAAACCACTTACCAAACTTACCAAGAAAGATGGGTTCATTTGGAGGAAGGAGTCCTAGGAGGCTTTTGAGGAATTGAAAAGGAGAATGACTACATCACTCGTTCTAGCTTTGCCAGATTTTTCCAAGGAATTTTCCATCGAGTGTGACGCTTCAGGGAGAGATTTGGGGTGCTGTCCTAATGCAAGAGGGCCGCCCATTGGCTTATTTCAGCAAAGCACTTGCTAAATCGACTTATTCCAAGTCCGTTTATGAGAAAGAAGTGATGGCGGTAGTGATGGCAATTCAACATTGGAAGCATTTTTTAACCGGGAGGCATTTCAAAGTTTTTACAAATCACAAGAGCTTGAAGCATTTGTTAGACCAGCGAATTCCGTCGATAGATCAACAATGTTGGTAAGCTAAGTTGTTGGGTTTAGACTTTGAAGTTATCTATAAACCGGGAAAGCAAAACGGAGCTGTAGATGCCCTCTCTAGAGTGGAAGACGATAAGCTATTATTCACTGCAATTTCAGCTCCATTTTGGCTTGATATGGATGTGGTTCGACAGGAAGTTAAGGGGGATGCCGAGTTGAACTCCCTCATTTCAGCTACACTACAAAATCCTAACTCAAAACCTGATTATCATCTAAGGGAAGGCTTGTTCTATAAGAAAAGGTTAGTTCTTTCGTCTACTTCTACATTAATTCCCCAATAATTGCAAGAGTATCATTCCTCAACGTTAGGGGGATATTCTGATTTCCTAAAGACCTACAAGAGGCTAGCTATCTAAGCGCCTATCTGGTCTATCTAAGCGCTTACTTCGATCCTTCTAAATCAGACTAGTTTTCTCCTCCTAAAGTGTTCTATCTCCTTAGATTATATTATCAAGCAACACCACTCTCATTGTCCACCTAAAAAGGAGTTCTATGTATGAAGAAATAGGGCTCACACTCCAAAAAAGTGACGTCCATACTTACAAAGTATTTCTTAGACGAGAGGTGATAACACTTATATCCTTTTTGTGTGGGAGAGTATCTAACAAACACACACTTCAAAGCTCTAGGCTCCAACTTTCCTACATTCTGAGCATAAACAAAGCAAATACACCCAAATATTCTTGGAGGTATAGTATACGAATTTTTACCTTGCAAAATTTCTACAGGGCTTTTAAAGTCCAAAATTTGAAGTGACATTCTATTGATAAGATAGATAGCTGAAAGGACAACACCACCCCAATATCCCTTTGGAAGATTCATGGTGAACATGAGTGATCGAGCTACCTCTAGAATATGTCTGTTCTTCCTTTCTGCAACTACGTTTTGTTAACTAGTATAGGCACAACTGGTTTGATGTATTATTCCATAGGAATCTTGTGGTCAAGATATGTATATCTCATAATATTATGATCTGATCATAATTATATTTTTTAGATTAGATAGCAGTATCTTATAGATATACAGTATCCTAGGATTATATTTCTATATCTGTACAGATTTTCTAGCTTATTCTGTAAACCTTATTCATGTATATATATACTGCAGTCTCTAATAAAGAAATATAGAGCAAATTAGCTCTGATTCACATGGTATTAGAGCCACGTGAAAGAGAGAGTGAAACCGAGGAGATAACCCCAGAAAGTCAAGAAATGACTTCCAATTTTGAGGGATCCTCCACGGCAAATCCAAACTCAAACTAGACTGGAGGTCAGTCATTAATGACCTCTGGTATTGAGGGAGTTTCAGTTATCATTGTTTCTAATAAATTGAATGGAACAAACCATCGGGAGTGGGCTCAAGCTATGAAACTTGCCATTGGAGGACGACGGAAGCTGAGCTTTATCATCGAAGATGGGAACGTTCCAGACTCAACAAACTTACAAGCCGTATGACAATGGGAGATAGATAATTCCATGGTCTCGTCATGGCTTATCAACGCTATGATACCACCAATCAAATGGACCTTTATGTTTCTGCTAACAGCTCGAGAAATCTAGGATGGAGTGCGACAGTCATACTCTGATGAAGAGGATGCATCACGGATTTATGAGATAAAAACAAAGTTGTGGTAGAGAAGTTACAGAATATTGGGTTGAAACGATAGCATTGTGGCAGGAAGTTGACCTTCTGTCGAATGAAGAGTGGAGGTGCAAGGAAGATCCAGTGATGTACAACCAAACCAAAAAATTGAAAAGGAGAGTCTTTGAATTTTTAGCTGGTCTCAACAAAAAATTGGACGATGTTCGTGGAAGAATCTTAAGTAGAGTGCCTTTGCCTACAGCTAAGGAAGTATTTTCTGAAGTTAGGAGGGAAGTAGCAAGGAAGAAAATCATGCTAAAAGAGGAACCGAAAGAACTAAATGTAACTCCAGTATCTACAAATGAAGCTTCTGCCTTGATGTCACGTGGTGAATCCAGTAAGAAAAATCAGAAGAAGTGGTGTGAGCATTGTAAGCACAATGATCACACCAAAGAAACATGCTGGGACATTCATGGAACGCCTCTAGACTAGAAACCAAAAAAGAGAAAAACTGAGGCTATCAAGTATCTAGTGAGGGAGGAATAGAAAAATCTAAAAGTAGTCAGAAACAACAAGGAGGTGAACTGAATATTTCACTAGGGAAACTATTGGAAGTACTATAGAATCTTTAAAATGACAGCAACCAACAGAAGGCAAGCACAGTTGCTAATGCTACTATGAGAGGTAAAATCATAAAAGCTTTTTTATCTACATGCGGTAGGAAGAAGTGGATAGTTGATTCTGGAGCTTCGGATCATATGACAGATGATTATAATCTGTTTCATTCATATGTTCCGTGTGCTAGACAAGAAAAGGTTAAGGTAGCAAATGGTGATTCCTCTTCAGCTGCAGGAAAAGGAGATATCAAAGTAACAGATTCTATGAAACAAAATTCTGTTTTACATGTTCCTAATCTAGAACGCAATCTTCTGTCAGTCAGTAAGTTGACAAAAGAAGCTAATTGTAGTGCTTATTTTTTCCCTACTCATTGTGTTATACAAGACCAATCATCGGGGAAGACAATTGGCAGTGCTAAAGAGGTAGATGGAGTGTACTACTTTGAAGATGAAGAAAGTCAGTCTACTCCTTATAGCTTGGGTAATAGTGTGGTTGTTCCTAAGACTGATGAACTATTGTTATGGCATAAAAGGTTAGGTCATCCAAACTTTCAATATATGTCACGGTTGTTTCCAAACATCTCAATAAATAAAGATCTTTGTGTTCATTGTGATGCTTGTGAATTTGCTAAGCATCAAAGAAGTTCCTTTACAAAATCCAAATACAAATCCACAAAACCTTTTTCACTTATCCATAGTGATCTTTGGGGGCCATCTCGAGTTCCTAATAGAACCAATTCAAAATGGTTCATTACATTCATTGATGACCATACTCGTTTGTGTTGGTGTTCCTTTTGAAAGACAAAGCTAAAACCTCTACCGTAGTCATCAATTTTTATCAAATGATAAAAAATCAATTCCAAACTAGTATTTAAGTCCTTCATACTAGGCACTAGCAATGATACTGAATATTTTAATCAACATCTTCATACATTCTTCCAAAAACATGGGATTGTCCACAAAAGTACTTGTGTCAATAGTCCTCAACAAAATGGGGTTATTGAAACGAAAAACAAACATCTTCTTGAAGTAGCTAGGGCCTTGATGTTCACTAGTAATGTTTCAAAATTCTTTTGGGGGGATGCTATTCTTACTGCAAGCTATCTGATTAATAGAATGCCTAGTCGTGTTCTTTCTTTCAAAACACCTCTCCAAAAATTTCAAGAAACCTATACCACCACTCATCTTGAAACTAACCTTCCTCTAAAGGTTTTTGGGTGCACAACCTTTATTCACAGCTTCTCACACAATAAACTTGATCCAAGAGCCAAAAAATGTTTGTTTCTGGGTTATTCTGCTACACAAAAGGGGTATAAATGCTATGATTCTATATCAAAAAGGTTGTTTGTTAGTTGTGATGTTTCTTTTTCTGAGACAGATTTCTTCTATCCCAAATCTTTGATTCAGGGGGAGTATTGGAGTGAGGTTGGCGGCCATGAATCTCATCCTGAACCTGAACCTGAACCTATATCTATTCCTGAACCCATCCCAATGCCTATGTCATCTCCTATAGAGACAAATCCTAATACAAAAACAGATATACCTAATCATACACTCAAGGTGTATTCTCGGAGGAAGAAAGCAAGTAGTACACTTCCTATCCCTAAAGCTATGCCAATCTCTGAACCAGTGTAGGTCCCTATCGAAGAAATTCAGAGCAGTAAGGATCAAGAAGATAACATAGATTTAGAATGGCCAACTGCCTTAAGGAAGAAATCTAGATCATGTACTATGCACCCGATTGAGAGGTTTGTCTCTTATGCAGCTCTATCTTCTCAATATAAAGCTTTTATTGCTAATCTGGACAGAATTGATATTCCAAAAAATATTCAAGATAAAGTTCCAGAATGGAGAGAAGTAGTTTTCGAAGAAATAAGGGCACTTAGAAAGAATGAAACATGGGAAGAAGTTGATCTACCAAAAGGAAAAAAACCCGTGGGGTGTAGGTGGATATTTATAGTCAAATATAGGGCTGATGGCTCCATTGAGAGGTATAAGGCGAGATTGGTAGCTAAAGGCTAAATACTCAAATCTATGAGATGAACTACAAGGAAACATTTACACCTGTGGCCAAACTAAATACTATCAGACTATTGTTATCAATAGCTGTTAACCTTGATTGGCCACTTTAGCAACTTGATATCAAAAATGCCTTCTTGAATGGCCAACTAAAGGAAGAAGTGTATATGAAACTTCCTCCAGGGTTTGATGAGGAAGGAGGAAACAGAGTACGTAGACTAAGAAAATCTCTATATGGACTGAAGCAATCACCACGAGCTTGGTTCGAGAGATTTGCCAAAGTCCTTTAAACAGAAGGATACACACAAGCACAGTTAGATCATACAATGTTTTTCAGAATTAGAGAAGGTAAGAAGACAATTTTGATTGTGTATGTTGATGATATTATCATAACTGATGATGATGCAGAGGAAATCACAAGACTTAAGACAACGTTGAAGAAAGAATTTGAAGTTAAAGACTTAGGAGAAATGAAGTATTTTCTGGGCATGGAAGTAGCAAGATCAAAGAAGGGAGTTTATATCTCACAAAGAAAGTACATTCTTGATCTCTCTCAAGAGACTGGAATGTTAGGATGCAAACCAAGCACTACTCCTATTGACAGTACAAAGTTTGGGGATGAAGATGATAAACTTGTTAATCGTGAAGAATATCAAACACTAGTGAGAAAACTAATTTATTTGTCTCGTACTAGACCAGACATTGCTTTTGCCGTGAGTGTTGTAAGTCACTATATGCATGCACCAAGGAGAAAGCATTTGGAGGCAATCTATAAGATCCAACGGTATCTAAAAGGTACTCCAGGGAAAGGACTGCTATTCAAGAAAGGAGATCAAAGAACAATTGAAATATATACTAATTCAGATTGTGCAAGTTTAGAAGAGGATAGACGATCAACCACTAGATATTGTACTTTTGTATGGGGAAATTTGGTCACGTGGCAAAGGAAGAAGCAAAAGGTGGTAGCTAAGAGTAGTGCTGAAGCTGAACTAAGAGCTATTGCAAAAGGGATGTGTGAAAGTCTCTGGTTAAAGAGAGTGTTGACAGAAGTGGGAATCGGTTTTGAGATACCTATAAAACACTATTGTGATAACAAGGCAGCCCTAAGCATAGCACACAATCCAGTCCACCATGAGAGAACAAAACATGTTGAGGTTGATCAACATTTCATCAAAGAGAAGATAGAAGATGGGACAATATGCCTAACTTATGTTCCAACGAAGAAGCAGACAGCTGATGTGTTTACCAAAGGACTTCAATGACAAGCGTTTGAAGATTGTATCAGCAAGTTGGACATGATTGATATCCATGATCCAACTTCAAGGGGAGTGGGGTCAAGATATGTATTATCTCATAATATTATGATCTAATCATAATCAGATCTTTTTTAGATTAGATAGCAATATCTTAGAGATATACTTTATCCTAGGATTATATTCTATATCTATACAGATCCTTTAGCCTATTCTGTAAATCCTATTCGTGTATATATGTACTGCAGTCTCTAAGAAATATACATAGAGCAAATTAGCTCTGATTCACACATAATGTAATTGATCTCAAAGCAATCAAGTTAAGTTGGGCAGCCTTGGTGTACTACATATGAAAAGAGCGTAATTGCAGAGTTTTCAAACAAGAAAGTAGAAGCAATGAGTTGGTATTTCAAGACATTTTCCTCCATTGCATATTGGCCATGTTGGCAAGAGGAATAGCTACAAATCTGACAAGCAACATGAAAAGCAGATAGGGATTGGAGTAATACTAGATTAAGTGGTCTCACAAGTGTCCCTAAGGTTTCAAGATGTAGACGGTTACCAGGAACCATAACTCTCTGTAACCTAGATCTTTTGGATAATCCTAGACCTTTTGTACTCTAGACTGTATATATATTTACATAATGAAATATGTTAATTTACAAAAAACATCTTCGTTTCAATACTCAGCAGAAACGAGCTCTTTTGGTGGTTGTGCTAGCTATGGTTAAGGTCTTAAGTAGTTCTTCGATACCTCTTTGGGTCAAGACTTACATTATATCGATGCTTCAAAGTCCTACATAGCAATTGTGGACTTTTTCCCCTTGCTTGGCTCATCTACTCTTTGGTATTAATTCTTCAGAATAGAGAAAGCATTTCCTCAAATCTACTCTTTGCCCTCAAATCTTCATCGTTCAAGTAAGGAGACAAATCACCAACATTGAATGTAGCAAAAACTCCATAATCTCGTGGAAGATCAATCTTGTATGCACTCTCTCCAATTCGTTCAAGCACTTTGAATGGTCCATCAACACAGGGCATAAGCTTAATTTTCCTTTTGCTTGGAAATCTTTCCTTGCAAAGATGAATCCAAACCAGATCACCAGGATGAAAGCTTGGTTGCTTACAAAAATGATTAGCATGGAACTTGTAACTCTCATTAATCTTCTCTATCTTTGGGCGAATCTGCTCATGAAGCTTCTTCATTATCTCTGCCTTGGCCTTTGCATCTATACTCACCAAGTATTTCCTTGAAATAAGTAGTAAATCCACAGGGACTGTTAGGTAACGACTTACTCCTAATAGGGACGCAAAGATTCACGCCATAAACAACTTCAAAAGGGCATACTCTAGTAGCACGAGTTGGAGATCTATTATAGGTAAATTCAGCACAGGCAAGTTTTAAATCCCAATCTTTGGTGGTTTTACTCACCAATGCACGAAGTAAGGCACTGAGAGTGCAATTTGTAACTTTGGTTTGGCCATCGGTTTGCAGATGGTGTGTAGAGCCAAATAATAGCTTTGTTCTAAGTAATTTCCATAGCGTCTGCTAAAAATGACTCAAAAACTTCAAATCTTTATCAAAAATAATGCTTCTTTGTACCCTATGAAGATGAATAATCTCTTTAAAGTACAAATCAGCAATATGAGAAGCACCATTAATCTTATGACATGCAACAAAGTGAGCCATTTTTTAGAAAAGACCTACAACAACCATAATTGCATCCTTACCACGCTATGTGTGAGGTAATCCAACAATGAAATCCATACTAATATCCTCCTATAGTCATTTTGGAACAAGAAGAGGTATGTAAAGTCCTTGGTGAAAAGTACTCTTTGCTCTTTGGCAAGTACCACACTGATTAACAATAGATTGCACATTGCCAATCATATGAGGCCAATAAAGGTGTTCTTGAAGAATTTCATTAGTCTTCTTAATACCAAAATGACTAGCAAGACCATCACCATGAGCTTTGTAAATCAATAAATCACGAAAAGTGCCCTTGGGAACACACAATTTATTCCCTTTGAAGAGAAAACCATCTTGAATCACAAACTGGTCATGTGGACCTTTTTTGCAAAATTCAAATAATTCAACAAAGTATTCATCCCCTACATAAGAATTCTTCATACTTTCGTTAATTGATGCCACAATAGAACTAAAGTTCTTCACAAATCTCCAATAAAAAGAAGCCAATCCATGAAACTAAGCACTTCACTAACAAATTTAGGAGTTGGCCATGATTTAATAACATCAATTTTCAAGTTATCAATAGAAATACCATCCTTCACAACGTATCCATGGAATATGGCACTACCTACCATGAAAGTGCACTTCTCAATCTTCCCATATAACTTCTCCTTTCTCAACACATCGAAAAGCATTGTTAAGTGCCACATATGCTCCTCATTACTCTTACTATAAACCAGAATATCATCCAAGTACACAACGATAAATTTGCCAAGGAAGGGGCGCAATACCTCATTCAAAAGTCGCATGAATGTGCTAAGAGCATTAGTGAGACCAAAGGGCATTACTAACTGTTCATACAAGCCATACTTAGTCTTGAATGCGGTCTTCCACTCATCACCTTCTCTCATTCAAATCTGGTGGTAACCACTGCTTATCTTCGAAAACACTTGAGCACTATGGAGTTCATCGAACACGTCATCTGAATGAGGCATGGGAAAGCAATATTTGATGATAATATTGTTCACCACACAGCTAGCAATACACATCCGCCACAAACCATCTTTCTTTGACACAAGAAGAGCTGGTACAACACATGGTGACAAGCTTTCACGCAAATATACACTCTATAAGTTCATTGATATGTCGTTGATGCTCCTTCAATTCTTCTAGATTACACTTATATGCGGGCTTGTTAGGAAAAGGTGTACCCAGAATCAAGTCTATTTGATGCTTGATCCCTCTAATGGGAGGCAAACCCAGAGGCAAATCAATGGGAAACTCATCAACATACTCATCCAGAAGAGGCTTGAGTTTCAGTAGGTAATAATCAACCAGATTGTCATGGACCTCCTTCGAAACTAATGCATATACTACTTGCAATTCAGCAAATACTCGAATAATCCCACTCTTCCCAACAATCAAATTCTCCCTTTTAGATTGCTACATGTTCAGTTCGCATACTCTAGAAGGAGATAAAGGCGCAAGTGCAAGCGCAAGTCTTTTCCCATCCTTCTCAACAGTGTAGCAATTAAAGACTCCATCATGTTGAACTTTTCGATCATATTGCCATGGACGTCCTAATAAGATATGACATGCATCCATCAGAATCACATCACAAAGTACCTGATCATGATATTCCCAATTGAAAAGGAAACAAGCACCTTCTTTGTCACCTTCAAATCAATCCCTTTATTAAGCCATCGAATTGTGTAAGGTCTTGAATGTTTGGAAGCAGACAAGTTTAGTTTATCCACGAGCACTATAGAAGCTAAATTGGTACAAGAACCATTGTCAATGATCACGTTACATAGCCTTCCTTGCACCTTACATCTTGTATGGAATGATTGCTCACGTTGGGACTCACCTGGAAAAGGAGCAGCCTTCAAAACACGCTGAATCATAAGACTATGTCCTTCCTCGTCGCCTTCAACCATATCCTACACTCTTCCCTCGTAATCTACTCCAATATCTAACTCCTTTTTGCCCTTCTCTATGGACAAAGCATTCAGCAAAGCATCAATCTCTTGACACCCTTGAATTGTCATGATTTTGTTTGTAGGACATTCATATTAAATAAGCCAGTACCCATGACATTTAAAACATTGCCTCTTGTTCTTATCAAGTTATCTCATGTTCAAAATACCTTTTCAAGTTTAGAACACGAAGAGACAAAAAAAGAACCCATCGTAGGATTCTTCCGTTGTGGAAACAACCTCCAATCAAGTTTTCTGTTAATTTGTTGTTCAGCACGCAAAGCAAGTTTACACAACTCATCATAGTTATAATAAGGTTGTAATTCCAGCTTATCCTTGACTTTCAAACTCAATCCCTCCAAAAATCGAGTCATCTTCTAATCTGGATCCTCCTTTTTAAACGAGTCCAGGTCTTAATTCTTCTTCCTTGCCTTCTTATTGCCTCACATTTACCAAATTCCCGCCAAGTCAGTTAGCTTAAGGATATCATAATTAAAACTTTCGTCGTCCGTAAAGGCTTTATACTTAAACATACGATCAGCTCTACGAATCCAATCTAAGGCAACTTCAGGATCACACTTACCTTCAAAATCGAGGAGTTCAAACTTCAAGTTGCGATCTTTGTACGTGTAACCTCCACGTCTGGGACACCTTGGTTGGTCCTCTTCTGGTTCTTACTCCTCATTTTCTTCTTCTGGCTCCTCATCAGACTCGTCATAAGTCCTTTTGGATCTTTCACGCGATCGTTCTTAGGTTCTACCTTGCATAAAACATCTCCACTTAGCATCTTGCATCTGCAAAT
Source organism: Erythroxylum citrifolium (assembly GCA_026284465.1). Classification (NCBI taxonomy): domain Eukaryota; kingdom Viridiplantae; phylum Streptophyta; class Magnoliopsida; order Malpighiales; family Erythroxylaceae; genus Erythroxylum; species Erythroxylum citrifolium. The sequence goes on along the minus strand of JANKOE010000002.1, from coordinate 30,659,995 downwards.
AACCTAGTTGATTGTTGATGTCCTCAATTTGATTACGAATCTCACCAATCTTACGATCTAAAAGTCAATCTATTACCCCTAAAAGAGCATAACTGTTTTTTTTGGTGTCATTGTTATTGTTACCAATGTTTGCAACCATATTCGTTCCAAACCTCATAAGATCAAACTTGAAACTTTCAAATTTAGATGAGAAAGGTTCAATTATGGATCATTAAGGCTTAAGAAAACCCTAATAATTGAGCTCTAATACCAATCTAATGTATAAACTAGGCACACCAATTGAACTTGGGAGAATAAAAGCAAAGGATGTTAGCAGGTTAATTTGAATGAATGGGAAATATTGAAAATCGAAGGGAAAACCAAGAGAACACCATAGCATTTGAGAAAGCCAAGCACCACAATTGTTGATAAAGCTCTCAAGGATGTCACCAGCCACACAGCATAAAGACCAACACAAAACAAAGGAATCAACTTTGAATTTGTGAAGAAAAAGTCCTAACTTTTATTTCTAAATCACACACAAAAATACACCTTATAACCCCTATTTATAGTAGAAAACTCCTAATCCTATTAGGAACAACCTAGACAATATGGAATCATACTAAAGATTTGAAAGAAAACTCCTAATACTATTAAGAAACAACCTAGACAATATGAAATCATACTAAACATCTGAAAGAATAAGGAAACTAATTTTGGAAAGGCAAAAACGTGTTGTATGCACCGTTTTCAATTGTCAGACTTGGCGTCCAAGTAAACGACTAAAACTAATTGCAGAAAATTCCAAAAATTATGAAAATTAATAGAGGACTAATTTTACATGTACTTTGCATGCTCCTAAAATTTCAGGCCTAGTGAACAAGGCTTCACTTAGTTTCAGATCCAAAACTTGCAATTACACATGTACAGCCAAATATTGCATTGTTTGTAAACTCAAATATAATGGCCTGGAGATAAAGTTTACTTGTGCTCCAGCATCAAGATACAAATTAAAATCTTAATTTTTCAAAATTAAAACAAAAGCAAAAAGCTGAACATGCCTGATAAGCTCTCGGAGGAACACCTCTTTGTTGCTGTACAAGCTATTAACAATGAGGTCCATGAGGCGACTAACCTGTTACAACGTAAATGGGTATGGAAAAGGCTTACTTACATAAAAAGTTATTTGATTTCTTAAATTCAGAATAAATTAGCAAACGGTCTGCTACAGACCTCTGCTTGATACTCATATTTCTCAGCCACTGAAGGACAAGGACGAGGAGGAGATGATGCATTAGATTCTGCTGCAGTTGATTCGTATCGGCTGCCCAAAGACAAACTATGATTCAAATGCAATGAAGACAAAGAGCCACATTTGTCGCGTATGGTTCTCCCAGTAGTTAACACCGAGTAGCATCTGAGTTTGGCATCACCATCTACTGCCTGCTTAGAATTCAATCACCACCAGAGCAGTTACCACAATGGTTCTACAAACTCACCACCAGAGCAGAAAAGCCATCAACCATTAAGAAACAGCTGAACGATTTAACAGTTCAAAATCAAAAGAACACCGCATGCATTTAAGACATACTACAAATATTATATCAGAATCGCAAATCCACAACAAAGTAATAAAGGACAGACATAAAGTTGAGGTCACACCACAGCCATTAATACAGTTAGCATCAGTAGAGAGCTCACATGAGTGGTGCCCGAGATACAGGCAGCAGCCACGCTCCGGTGGCGTGAACCGCCGGTTCGGAGGAAAGCAGAAAAGGAACGCCTGGACAGCTTGTGCATCACTGAGGAGTAGTTGAAACCCCCAAAAAGAGCGACGCGAGAAACAGGGTTGTTGTTTAGGGGTTTAGTAGGGTTTTTCTTATGTGTTTTACGAAGCTTCTGGATACTCTCTGAAGGAACCGGAAATTAAGCTGGCTAAAAAAGAAAAACAGATAATGATGCTTTACAGTACGTTACAAATATCGTACATGTTGATCAATACTAAATAATATTTTAGGTAATTTTTTAAATTTATAAAATATTTTTTAAATATTTTAAAAATTATAAAATAGTCCATTATCATATTTTACAGCTGTAATATATATTTTTAACCATGTCTTCAAAAATTATAATAATCACAATATTTTAATTTAATTTATAAAATTAATTTAATAATTATTAATAAATATAGTTAAATTTAAAATATATTTTTAAAATATATAAATTTCAAATAAATTTTGATTTAATAATTTAAAATATATAAAATAAATATTAGTTTATAAATAATTTTAAAATAAAATATTTTTATTAATACTTTATTAATAAATATTATATAAAATATTTAAATAAATTTAAAGAAAAATAATTTATTTTTAAGTTTTATTTAATTTATAATTATTATTAGTAATAAAAATATTTATTTTATTTTAAAAACAAAAATTAAAAATTTACAATAATTATAAAAGTTGAAGTAAATAAAATAACTAATTAAAATTTTTTTGAAAAAAGATGGGGAAGAAGAGGCGGGAGTGAGAGAAGAAGAGTTTAAAATTTTTTTAAAATTTTGTAAAAAAATCTTTCCATTTTTTAAAATTTCTGTCACCAGTTGATATTTGACCGATATTTTAAATACGAATCAATACTAGCCGGTATTTAAATCGATACAATTGACCTGGTAAATACCAGTATCCAAAACACTGCTTTTAAGGGTGGCAAACACGTCTTGGTCAAGTAGAAGCACAAACCCTAGCAGATCGAACCTTAAACAGGGCTAGTTTTGAAAAGTCGATTCAATTTTACCCGAATATTCAGTTTAACATTAAATTAATATTATCTTAATTTAAAATAAAATTAAATATAATTAAAATGTTTTTGAGAAGCCCAACTCACATTGATTTTTAATTAAAATTGTAAAAATGACGTCAGTATTAAGCCTTGGGTCACGCCAAACCCAGATAACCCAAACCCGAGAGTGATGTTAGACTTAACTTTTTTATAAAAAATGGAACTTGATGCCAATCAGGCCTGGCTGGGCTCAAATAATGTCGTCTATAACCTAAGCCTTTACATCCCTAGCTAACTTCCACTTTACTTGTGTTCAGCAAAATAATTATACAATAAAGTAAAAGTTTTAGAACTGTTTTACAATAAAGCAAATAGTCATTTAGAATTTCTCACGGTTGGCTTGTTTTTACAAAGAAAAATGAACTCCTTCAATTTCTTAACGCTTATGTTTGCTTAGTTTCACAGGAGTAATTAACTACTCAAATTGTTAATCTACAATCCTTTTCAAGTGAGAAAAGGACAAAAAGTAGAGGAGAAACTTCTACCACAAGGGCTGCTGCTTTAACAGACTGACGTAAGTATTAAACTGCCTGGTGAAATTGGAGAAGTTGTGTTTAACATAAGGTAGGAATGAGAAGCTGGGCGAATTCTACTCCACATAGCATCTCGTCTTATCAGATGTCTTCACCATGAAGGAATCAAGTCTTATTAACAATTGAGAAAATTAAACAGAAAAGAGAAGAGAAGGGTGGGCTAAGGTGTTTTGGTCGAATCTTACGTAAAAATCAATTGTATTAGTTTTGTGAATATATTTGAGTATTGTTAAATTTTTAATACAAGTAGAGTGTAGAGCCCACTAACAATGGACTAATAAGAGTTGGGCTTGGGTCAATTATTGTCCAAATAACTAGAACTAATTGTTTGGATAATCCCCTTCAAGTGCAACTGGGGCTGGACATCCAGTTGTCACTTGAAATATACGCAGTGGAAACTGGACCGAGCCGCTGGGAATGAACATCCAAACGGACAATCGGGAAATTAATAATTCGGGCCAAATCTGCTTTGATACCATGTTAAATTTTTAATATGGGTAGAGTGTAGAGCCCACTAACAATGGACTAACAAGAATTGGACTTGGGTCAACTATTGTCCAAATAACTAGAACTGGTTGTTTGGATAGTTGACCCTTACCACTTATAAACTTTTTAACATCTTCATGTCTAGGCAATATGAGACACTCTAACAAGTATATATAGGCATACATATATAAGTATTTGATCTCTTCTATACTTCTATCTATACATTAGGAATTCAAAATTCAAAATAGGAATTGATCACTAGTATCTCGACAACTTCGTGAATGAAACCTTATCACCAACACCCCCCTTAAGCCGCTGCGTTTGGTTAGTGTCTTCAACATGCAGAGACGGGACGAGACAGAATAGGACAAGACGGAACAGAACAAGAATTGGAGACAGTGAGATGTTTGGTTGCGGTGGACAGAACAGAGATAATTGTCTTCGTCCTGAGTACAAAAATGTGTTTGGTTGCCGAGGACAGAACAGAAAATAGTGTTAATGACGGAAATGCCCCTATAGTATAATAAGAATAGTAGATGTAATTCATTGATTATTTGATAATTGTTGCAATATTTATTTTACAATTTTGAATTATGTTGTTGTTATTGTTATTGTTATTATTGTTATTATTGTTATTATTATTATTATTAAGTAATTTTTATTAATTCCTGGATTAATACGAGTAAAGACCCGTATTATTCAGAAGAAAGGATATTGGTAATTGAACCACAAGATGAAATCCTTGATACAGGAGCGTCAAAGTGCTGTATTGATCCTACAGGATTACCAGCAATGGCTTTTGAAACATCAAAGTGGCCAACAGAAATTAGAGGAATTCAACAAACGGTTACATCTTCACAGAAATTAAGAGACAGATATTGGATATTAGGGGGAAATCAATTCAGAATTCCATTTACTTATTGCTTCAAGATGAATTTGGATAACATTCAACTTTTGATTGGATGTAATTTCATTAGAGCACAACAGGGTGGAATTCGTATAGAAGGATCTCAGGTAACCTTCTATAAAAATACAACGGCAATATCCGTAGAAAAAGATATGGCACATTGTGCTATACCAGAATTGGAAGAAGAAGAGTACATCCAATTAGCATTATCCAGTGTACCACAGTATAGACCAACAATTCTTCAGGGGATTGATCCAATTTTAAAGAGATTAGAAAAGTTGGAATTTATCGGAGAAAATCCACAGAAATATTGGGCTAAAAATCAAGTTGTATGTAAGCTGGATATTATCAATCCAGATATTACCATACAAGATAAGCCCTTAAAGCATATCACACCTGCAATGACAGAACAGTTTGCTAAGCATGTGGATGCATTACTTAAAATAAAAGTAATAAGGCCATCCAATAGTAGACACAGAACAATGGCAGTAATCGTAAAATCAGGTACCAGCATAGATCCAAAAACTGGTAAAGCGGTACACGGAAAAGAGCGCATGGTATATGATTACCGTAAGCTTAATAATAATACCCATAAAGACCAGTATTCTTTGCCTGGTATAAATACGATTATAAAAAGGGTTGGACATAGTAAAATCTATTCCAAGTTTGACCTAAAAAGTAGATTTCATCAGGTGGCCATGGAAGAGGAATCAATACCATGGACAGCATTTATAGTCCCACAAGGACTATTTGAATGGCTTGTAATGCCATTTGGATTAAAAAATGCCCCTGCAATTTTCCAAAGAAAAATGGATACTTGTTTTAAGGGAACAGAAGAATTTATTGCGGTATATATGGATGATATCCTTATATTCTCAGAAACACCACAACAGCATATAAATCATCTACAAATATTCTTTAATATTTGTGAACAGAATGGATTAATTCTCTCTAAAAATAAAATGGTAATTGGGGTACCAGAAATTGAATTTCTAGGAGCTGTCTTAGGAAACAGAAAAATTAAACTTCAGGAGCATATTGTTAAAAAATTAGCAAATTTTCCTGATAAAGAATTGAAGGAAAAGAAAGGTTTGAGATCATGGTTGGGAATTTTAAATTATGCCAGAAATTATATCCCAAACCTGGGACAAATGCTCGGACCTTTATATAATAAGACCGCACCCAACACAGATAAGAAATTATCTAATATGGAGTGGGATCTTATTAAGAAAATTAAGAGTTTAGTTCAAGAACTACCAGAATTAGAATTACCAATTCCTGGCTCATATATAATTTTAGAATCCGATGGATGTATTGATGGATGGGGAGGAATTGCTAAATGGAGACCATTTAAAGGATCTTCTATCTCAGAAGAAAAGATTTTCGCATACGCTAGTGGAAAGTTTGATAATCCTAAATCAACTATTGATGCGGAAATTACAGCATGTATAAATACCCTAAATAGTTTTAAAATTCACTATTTAGACCAGAAGGAACTTATATTAAGAACTGATTGTCAGGCTATCATTCAGTTCTACAACAAGCAAACTGCAGATAAACCCTCCAGAGTACGTTGGCTAACTTTTACAGATTTCTTAACAGGAGAAAGAGTTTTCCGAGGTGTTTTCGATCTGCGGAATACTCTTTGAGTGATTCTTTTTATAGCAAAAATAAAGGAAGAGATTGAATTATCACCGGGTACACATTGGGCCCCATTGTCATGATATTTCAAGATTCCTTATCATTTTGCTGTCCATTTACACTCAAAAGTAAAAAATAAAGCAAAGATGCTCCCAACATAGTACAAAAATAAAAATAAAGCAAAAATCTTTATCGTGTCTGGTAACACGTTTATTTATTTTAGCTACTTTTCTGTTGGATGCGACTATGCTTCCTTTTTCTGGTGGATGATGAAGTCATTGCGTGCGTCATCCTTCTTTCACATCATCATCAATTATTTTTGATGACGTGGATTTCTGGAACCGACGGAACTGGTAGGGGTTTCTGGGACTGGTTCCATACTTGCTTCTCTGTATTCTTCTTGCTTTGCTTCAAGTTGCAAAACAAGATCTTCATTATCAGATATGCTGTAGACACTTTCACTGTCTGGTTCATTCATATCGACTGAAACAACATCAAATTCTTCTGGAAGCTCAAGTCCATCAACTAATGCAACTCGAGCTATATTTCCATTCTGTCTTTTACAATTTCTTGCATAATGTCCAACCTCACCACAAATGTAACATTTACATTTATTGATAGGTGGTTTTCTGGTTTTGAATATTCTAACATGAGTTTGGTGTGGTTTGCCTTTATAAGTTTTTGCTTTTCTTATCCCATACTTTTTATTGGAAGGATAATCACCAGGAATAGAAATTTCTTTGCAAAAACTAAGGTCCTTTAATCCTCTTTGCATTGCAGCCTTTTTACATACCTCTGAGAGATATTGATATGTAAAATGTATTCGAGGAAAAACTCCTATAACATTACCAGGATGTTTTTGCTGAAATGCTTGTTCTATTTCTTTGCCATATAATGGAGGCAATTTTCTGAAAAATTTCTCAGATAATTATGTGGAAATAAACATTCTTCCTGTTCTTGCGGCAAGATATTTGTACTCGTTCATAAAAAGAAATACATCTTTTATATTAGAACAAGTAAGTCTTTCAAGATCAGCATATGCTCTATCCTGTTATGCAGTAGTTCCTGCAGATGGATCCTCTAATGTTATTATCCGTCTTACTTGGGATAACACATTTTGTATATCATTATTAATGTTATTAATTAATAATTAATTAATTAATAATATTATTACTTATTATTAATAATATTATTAATAATATTAATCAATAATATTAATAACAATTAATAACTAATAATTATATTAATAATATATATTAATTAATAATTAATTAATTATATTAATAATATATAATATATAACATTAATAATAATTTAATAATTTAATAATATATAATATATAATATATAATGTTA
>JANKOE010000002.1:30610396-30622290 GCA_026284465.1 Erythroxylum citrifolium | reverse complement strand
ATGAAGAAAAATATGTAATACTGAAATAAATTGAATCAAGGAAAAGACTGATGCATTGCATTCAAAGGTATCTGACTTACGACAGCTTGAATGGGCCATATCATGCTCACAAGATGGTGGAACAATATGGGTCTCAGATTATTGATATGAAGGAGACGTATACAAGTCTTTGAAGCTTCTACAGTCGGCTCCCAACTTATCTTAAACTCCTTAATAAAGATCATACGAGTTAGCTAGATATCTTCATCTGATACTATTATTCACTAACCTCCAAAATCTAACTTAGAAAAATGTAATGACAGAAAAGAAAAGAAAAGAAAAGAAGGAAATTACGTGCATTATTGCACAAGTACTGTGACAGATTTTTTTTTCTTTTTTTGGGAACGTGTTTGTGGTAATACAGTTTAAACACGTAAAAGCATTGATCAATCCATTGGTTCCATTAAGATCCACTTTCTTCCCAAGTTTCCATTTCCATTTCTAGTCGTGATAATTATCCTAACCATTGACAAAAGCTTCCTTGGTCATCAACAAGGAAGCGATTAACATCACGAAACAACTTGAATAGTTCCTAAGAAGTGTTTTCTAGTCTTTTTTTTTTCCCTGTTCCCTCAATTTTTAAATATTTTATCAACAATTTTAATAGGTTTTTAACTTGATATGTTTTGAAGAATACACTATTGCCTACAAAAAGTTTAAAACATAAAAATGTTAATATTAAACGATTTTTTAAAAATCATACCCAATTTTTTTTTTGTAAATCATAAAATTATTTCATTTTAATTATTTTGATAACAAATTAAGCTAACAAATATTCTGAATGGTAGGTGCATCGTGACAGAGAGACAAGTATATAATTCACGAACTGAAGTTTATTGTTTTAATATTGGTTATAATACTACAATTTTGAATTTGCTTACATAAATGAATTAAAATTATTTGTATCTTTATTTATAATGAATGCATATGAAATTTCTACATAAAATAACATTGACTCAAACCTAAACTGAATTATGTTAAAATATCTATATGCTAAAAATTCTAAATTAGTAATTCATTATAAATTGAGAATGTAAAAAAAGTTAAATTCTCTTATGAATACATCATAAGAATTAAATGGTAAAAATTGAAAATGACATTTATCTATAATTTACATTAATATATATTCAAATCTCTTCAAATCTCATAAACATTCAAGACATTGTTTTATTCTCAAAGATAAGGATATGTAAAATAAATAGATCGTAAACTTTCAATATTTAAGATTAATAGCACAATTAACATTGTAACAATTATTATAAAAATAATGATTTCATGACTAAGTTGTACTACATTGAGGGTGTATTAATGGAATGATCATTTAGAAAGCAATATAAAATATAATTAAATTTTATGGTAAAAGACATTGAGGTTTCCTATTTTTTAAGTAATTTAAAAAATCTTAATACTTAAAATTATAAACAATTATGATTTTTAAATTTTTCAAAATTTTTAGACTTTCATTAAAAATAAAATAATATATATGTGATATGAATATCACATTTGGACTAATTAAATATTGTTAATTTAACTTAATTCTTAAACTCGATCTAAACCAATTAAACTTAACTCAAATATTCAATTCAAGACAATTATAATAAAAGAGATTTTTTAAAACTTAACAATTAAAGAGTATTTTAAAGTTACTTAAACCATAAGAAAGTCATGTGTCATTTATTCTAAAATTAATATTTTAATATCCCGTCATATAATTTAATTGTATAAAAAGAAAGACCATATTACATTTATAATCTTTATTATTTTTATCTTCAAATAACTTAATTATACAATAGAATTTATATTTCACATATTTAATAAATTATTTTTTAATAAAAACACAGATAATTATAATTAATATATGAAAATTAATTTAATTTACCAAATGAGAGACCCCCATAATAGGCATAAGATGAGTTTGAGATTTTCTTAGCCTATTCTAATTTATTTATTCACATTTGGTAAGTTCGTTTCTTCCTTGTATGGATGTTACTTGTAGACTTGCCATTATCGAAAAGTCTTAAAGGATTCTTATTACAAATAAAATCCAATTTATTTGTTCAGATAAGATAGATAAAGATAATACAAATACAAATACAAAAATAGGGTCCCAAACAAAGATTAATTAATCTTTCTAGTAGAGATAGATTAAACTCTACTTAAATAATTAGAATATAACTTTAAATTTTAAAAGAACATTTATAAAAGGAAGGCACACCAAAATAAGTAGACATTATGATCATTATTAACATATATACTTAGGATTCTTTCCATATATTTGGTATCCTTTGCTCTCAGTGACTTACAAGTCATAATGCCTTGTTGAAGAACAAGTCTATCACTCTTAACTATTTATTTGTGTAGGCCTTTAGACTTAAGATCATTCCAATATGTCTTCCTCGATTTTAATATACATTATTTGGCATCAAATTTGGAAACTTTTTCAAAATTTTCAATATTAATTCTTACTTGAGAAAGTTTTAAACTAGTTAAGATATCTTCATTCAAAGTAGGCTTGGCATAACAGCCTAGGTAGGTCTAGTTGGACTGAAGTCATGATCAACATGCTTGACTATATATATAATTAAAAAACATATAGTTTTGTTTTTTATATATTTTTTGGTAAATATAGTTTGCTATTTTGACTCTTCTCTATTTTCTCTTACCGCTCATAGATCTTTCTCTTCAATCTTCTTGTCTTCTTTGTTTCTCTTTATTATTTAGTCTCTTCAATTTGTTTCTAGTAAAGTCTAAAAACAACATCCTAGCTTTAGCAATGTTGATGATTATAATATCATTATACTGGCTTCTTATGACTATCAATACTTGGTACTCTTATTTTTATTTTGTGGTCTTCCATGAAACCTAAAAAAAGTTGAAAGTAAGGAGACAACTCATGACAAAGATAATTGTTACCACTTTGTTTTATTATTTGGAATATTGCTTACATAACAAAAGATGCCATTTAGGTTAAGGAAGAAGTTTAAGAATTAGTAAACGGTTGGGTGCATGACACCTAAAATTTAGTTAATAGGTCTAATCGGGTCAAGTTTGGGTTAAAGTCAAGTTTCAAATAGATTTTGAACCATCTAAATTTTTAATTAAATTTAGACTAAGGTAATATAAGCTGAATCCTATCGAACTTCAGGTTGAACTAAGTCTGGTCCATGGCCGTCCTTAATTCAGAGAAAGAACAATTGATGGACTTCTACTGGTTATAATTAATTGTACTATATAAAGGTGTATTAAGATGATAATTTACAATCCAATGTAGGATATAATTAAAGTTTAACATTATAAAACCTCATCATTCAATTTAATTTATATAAACTAAAAGGTCATATTAAACTTATAATGTTTCTTATTTTTATCTTTAAGTAACTTAACTATATAATAATTTCATATTTCACATCTTTAATAAATTAAATATATTCTTGAGTAAAAATTTTAGATTGATGTATGAAAGTGAAATTTATTCTACTATACCTTTAACATGTGCATAAGATGGGGTTAGATAGTCAAACTTATTTATTTACTTTAGTATCCTTTGTACAAATGTCACTTTTAGGCTTATAACTATCTGACCCATTTAAAAGTTTTAAGGATGTTTAATGGATAAGATCGACTTTATTTAAATAACAATCAAGATAGACTAATCTGAATATGGAAATAAAGTCTTAACTAAAAACTATTCAATCTTCCTAGGAGAGATGTATTGAAAATCTATTTAAATAATTGAAATCTAACTCTACTTCTTGATCTCATTGATTTAGATGTTATAATATCTTTTTTGAGAATAACAATGATACTTTAACTATTTGTTTGCGTAAACTTATAGACCTGTGGTTAGTCCAACATGCTTACCTTAATTTTGATTTACATTATTTAACACTATCATTGGGAAATTTTATAAAATTTTAGTACTGTCTACACGTAATTTTTCAAAGTCTACATTTTTTTCCACTTGAGAAAGTTTTAAACTAGTTGAGATATCTTCATTTGGAGAAAGAACAATGGATACTCAAAAAAGAGATCCATTTCCCAAACTCACTGGAGAAACCCACACCTCTAAAAATACTCGAGCAAATAAACAATTCAAGATATTGTCCTATAATAACCAAACTACTATAATTGAGATGTTATGAAAACAAGTCAACTATTTGATAGAAGAAAGGAAGTAAACTTACACCTCACATCCATCATCTGAAGAAGCCTTACTTACACCTTTGCAGTCATTGCTATTGGGACGTAAAATTTGGGAGAAAACTGTAATAGTTGGCATTAATTTAATCTACAATGTCCTAATAGAATCATTAATCTTAACACTTATAATGGTATGCATAATTCAGTTGATTTGATAGATGCATACTTGACTCTAATTATACACCCATATTTAACATATTTTTCTTGATATTTTATAGTTTTATTGTACTTTTGTATTTAATCCCCTCAAAGTGCATTTGTAGATTATATTTGCCTTCATGGAACAAAGGGAGAAAAATTCGAATGAAATCGTGGCATGGAACAAAGATTTGAAGCAACTAAGTACGTACAAAACCGTGTATAGTGATATTGTAAATCTCCATAAACATATGAAGATTGAAGAATTTGAGTTTAAATTGTGTGGAGCTACACGCTTATGTATCTTGATATACAATTCCGTGTGTGTTACCCGTGTGAAATCACGAATTCACGTACTTTTTGATTATGCACGGTCACTTACATGTCTATGTAAGTGATTGTGTATTTTCCGAAAATCCTAAATTTACTATAAAAGGAGGTGAGCAGACGAAAAAAAGAAAGAGCCAAGTTTTGCAGCAGTTTTGAGACATAAGACACTTAGGAGGTGACGATTTGTTCAAGAGATTAGGAAAACATGAAGAATACATTAAGAGATCCAGTAGATAACTATATCAAATCCATACTTGCAAGAAGATTCAATAGAAGAGAAAGGGAGATGTAGAATTATGGTTTCTTTGTTTTCTATTAGTTTTTCTGCCTGTTTATCTTTTGATTTTGTTTTTTGTGAGTAACTAAATGTGTTTAGTGTCTAGGTGTGATGAACCCTAGATTAAGATAACAATATGTTTTAGCCCTTTATTTAATGCAATTATATTGATTGACTTATTGTGATTCAATTATGCATTTTATCCTTGTTCTAATATATCAGGAATATTAGTATATGATTTGATTTCATATGTTTGAGATTAAGAAATTCTTTTGTATGAATAGATTTACCATAATTGGAAGAAGTTGCATATAAACCTAGAGATAGACCAATATAAATCCTCTAGATTAGGGTCAAACCTAATAGTCAAATTCATAAATCGATAATGCAATCCTAAGGGTTTAAACCTAAATATTTCTATTAATCAACTGATGGATTAGCTCATAAGATCAAAATTTTGACAATCTAATAATCAATAGTATAATTGCATGATAAAAGGTTAATATTTAATGATTCTTTTCGAATTCATCACCTAGACACCATTATTTGATATTGATTTTTCTATGTAATTTCATTTATCCTACATTCATTATTGTTTCCAATTTTAGTTTATTTGTTTAGCTTAATTTTTAAATAAAACCAAAATATGATTCTTAGGTTAGATAATAGAAAAAAAGGTAACTACTAGTACTTACCGTCTTCGTGGGATCGACCTATACTTTCCTGTGCTAGCTATAGCAAACACTTACAGTAAAATTAATATTGACCTTAACCCTAATCAATCAAGATTTTTGGCACTATTACCGGGGACAATAATGAAGTAAATCACTTGTTATTATAGACTTTATATGTACACTATACAAAATGCATAAGAAGGGGGGTTGAATTGTGTATTCTTTTCGTGAATACAAATACCTTTGATATTTCTTGAAAATAACTTTTTCAAACTATTAAATGAATATCAAAAATAGCGATGTGATTAAACCGTAAATAACTTCTATATACTAGTTTAAGAACAATAGAAACTAAAGTGAAGAGTTAGAAGATAGACACTGTGATTTTATACTGGTTCACCCCAAACCTTAGGCTACGTCCAGTTCTTAGAGTTCGTCTGAGATTTCACTATACTTCTCCAAATTTACAAGTATTCTTTCTTCTCTTTAAGAGCCTCTTCAGGTCTCTTACACAAAGTATTATTTCTACTTCTTAGCCTCTTCAGGCTCTTAGCCTTTCCTTTCTCTCACTAGAAAGATATTGTGAGCTTTTTGTTACAGTAGAGTTTGCTCTCGTGTAGTGCACTTTGAATACAGAATTTTTCTTTGTAAGTGATAACTTGAAAGCTAAACGTTCAAAAACCAAAGTTCAAAGATTGTTCAATCTTCGACTACGACTAGTATTTATAGCCTAAGTCTCCAACTGCTTCTTGTTTCTTATAGAAACCATTATTCAGTTGAGTTTTGTAACTAACTCCAACTGACTACCTGTCCAACGTACTAGAGTATCTCCATCTCTGTATCGTCTGTGTTTTCCTCTTCTTCTGTGTTTTTCACTTCTGCTGTGTTTTGCGCTTCTTCTGTATTTTATGCTTCTTCTGTGTTTTTCCACTTCTTCTATGCTTTGTTCTTCTTCTGTGTTTTGCCGCTTCTTCTATGTTTTGCGCTTCTTCTGTGTTTTTCCGCTTCTTCTGTGTTTTGCCGCTTCTTCTATGTTTTGCGCTTCTTCTTTATTTTGCCGCTACTTCTGTGTTTTGCTGCATGCTTAACACACTTATCAAAACAGTTCATTTATTTCTAATATTATGATTATTTGATTGTGACCAAATTTAATAGACGTGAAGTCTTTTTGACTTAACACAAAGATCCTGTCTTGCATGAGATATCCAAGCATATTGATGTCCGACTCCACTTCGTAAGAGACAGAATCGAGCAAGGCTTCTTCAACTTGGAGAAAATCATGGGGGAACAAAACTCATCCGATTTCGGAACAAAGGTAGTAACACAAAAGAAGTTCACTTACTTTAGGGATTGCTTACAAATAAGTGAAGCCCCATGAAATTGAAGGAAATTTCATCAGATCTCACTAGGTTGGTAAAGCTAGGGTTTTTTGGATTCCTAAATCACTCACAGATCTACGAACTGAGTGAAATCTAGGTGTTCTTTAATTTTCCGCAATCCGTATGTTGTGGTCTAAACAAAAAAATATATATTGAATTTTATTTAGACCAATTAGAGGCAAGCACACCCTATCGACAAGTAATATAAAATGGTAAGAGTCGAATATCGTACCTAAGGAAATTTCAACGCGCAAGATAATTAAATTAAATGATGAAAAATTACTCGGGCGATCAAAAATTGATTGATTTGAAAATAAATTAAAATAAAGTAAGCAAATCAAGGAAATATGAAAAATGCAGGTTATGAATAAAAAAATGACTAGATTTAATCAAATGACAAAAGTCGGTCAAGGTATCAGATTTCAATTAGATTGGACACTAAAAATTGTAACGTTGGATTGATTTAGGAATTACTTTGTTTGAGCAAGTTGAACCCAATATTCATGGGAATTCTCTTCTCTTCTAAATCCGAGTCACCCACTTGGTTCATAGATAATTCAGAATAAAAGGCGTTCAATACAAGAAGCCTAAAACTAAGTTCGCTAATCCTAGGTATCCTCACACAAGATCCTAAGGTTGGTCTATACTTTAGTCTCAAGTATGTCGCTTGATTAATTTTTTGACAAATTAAATTCCATTGGTTGTGGCAATCATCTAAGGTCTTAATCTAGGTGATCAAGCTAAACTAGGACTAAATCTGCATTCAATCAAGCAAAAATTAATACCATAAAAATTATCCTAATCCAATATCAACCTTAACCTTAACCGAAAAGAAAAACTTACTCACACATATTCATCAATGTAACATAAATCATAGTCATAATATATGTTTGCATTGATTAAATAAACTTAATTAAAATAAATAAGGAATAAAATATAAATTAAGAACACCCAGTGTTAAGTTTTCTCCCTCAGCTCACGCAAAAACTTGTTGTTTTCAAGCACCAAATGTCTTTTTCTCCTCTTGCCACAAATCCCCAGCTAACATCTTTGTTTCTTCCACCTCAATATGGCTGCTTTACATTCTTTATTTCCACCCAACCAGATGCCAACGTCTCCCTCCTAGCCACCAGCTCTCGATTATTTTATGCCACCAGCAGCAACGTTTTTTTCCTCAGTTGCAACGTCCTTCTCTTTTTATGCTGCCATCTGCTTCATTGTTTTGTTTCAACGTAGTTGCTTCAATGTCTTCATGTCTCCACCAGCTCACATTTTTCCTCCACCAGCTCAACGTTCCCTTCCTTTCCAACCACCAACTTGAACGTGTTTTGAGGCCACCAGCTGTTGTAACGTGTGTGTATGGAGTGGGGAGTCTCCTAGCTGCCAATGTTGTTGCTTCAGCCTTTTCTTTCTCCATCAACTATCATTTTTCCAGCTTACATGTGTGTCACCAACTAACATTTTTTATCTCCTAAGCCAATGGAGTGTCCCCAGCTATTCACGTTGCCTACACAGCACCACTCACCAGACGTCGCGCACACACAGCACACCGCCTTCTCTTTTTCATCTGACTAGATTTATTAAGATGATGTTTTTTTGCTTCTCTTGCTCAAACCTTTCCAAAACCACGCAACTCAAGCCTCCAACGCCATCTCATGCAAATCACGTAGAACCCCCATCCAAACGCACGCTGATGTGATAATTTAATTGTGCTTAGTTTCTTGGTCCACCAATGCCGCACTCTCTTTGTCTCCTTCTGTTTTTGTTGTCTTCTTCCCAGACCCACACAGCACACTCAGCCAACACATACTTTCATGTTAAGCTCATCATGTAGCCCCTCTCTTCTCTACTGTAATGTGATATGACAATTTTATTGTCTCATATCTGGTCCACGCCTCTATTATTCATGAGTGCACCACTATGCATCATGCTGCGTTTTTCTCTCTTCACAAACGCCTCTCATGCGCACACACAGCCAACATACTGTCGCCTCCTTGCCGCTAGCTGTGTAGACTGTTTCATGATGTCACAAATTAATTGTTGTCCAAGCCTTCTATTCATGCACACGCCACACAGCACTTCACGTTACATTTTGGCTATTGCTTCCTTTAATAGCTTTTCTTGCTTTAGGCTTTTAAAGGTCCCAAAATCTAATATATGCCTAGAATTAAAACAAATAACTCTAAATTAGTAAAACTTAAACATTAAATGAACAAGAGTTTAGCAAATTATGTATCTAAAATTAATATAAAAATGCCCATTAACATCGTAATGCCTGCAAAATACATCTTTTTCAGTCTTTAAGGAGCAAGACAACAGTACTAAAGAATTATCCTAACAGTACCTTATACTTCAGGTTTGGACAATTCGAGATGTCGAGATTTTCAAGAGTTTTAAGATCTACATGACTTGGAAGACTCCCAATGCTTTGGCAATTTCGGAGTGTAATGGATGTGACCTTATTCAGGTGGCTAACAGGTAAGAGAACTTTAACCAAACTGGTACAGCTACGAAGAATCCTACTTCCAAGATTAATGATCTGAGATTCACTTATGGATTGTGAAATCAATTTCAACCTGCTATTATCCTGCATTCAAAGAAATGAGAGTTGATTAAAAATTTCATAAATTTGGACCCTTTTGGTAATTAATTTATGAAGAGCATGCATATCGTTGCTTTTCTCCAAAGTTTTTTTTTTAGAAATTAAAAATTTTCATTACTGATAAAGGATATACAGAGAAGCTTTAAGACTATAAGCCAGCTAAGCATGACTTAAGAAACTAGAAGCAAAACATTGTCGTTTGAGCCATTTCAAGTTAACAACAAAACGATATCGTAAAGTAACTCCCCGACTATTAAGGCAAAACTACCTAGACCTTTCGCTAATCCTCGAGGAAATTTCCCAATTAGGCTGGGTGAGACATCGCGATTCAACCGATGGTAAGGAGGTGTCTATAAGGTGGAGAGGACGACAACAATAGACCAAAGATGGAAATCACCGCAAGGATTGTGGCTTTCAGGTGACAAAATATACTCTTATTGTAAATATCCCTAAGGGTTTAATCTTAAAACCTCCATGTGACTTGTAGGTTTCCAAAGTCGAGTATCCTGCATGCCTTCTGAAGAGGTAGTTATCGTGCCGAAGGGGAAGCTCAGGGTTACATATATGAAGGGAGTCTACTACAACTTTCTAAAGAAAGGCGGGGATGAGCAGCACCAACCAGGTAAGTCTCTATCTGAAGTGTGATTGATCTCCCCTGAAGGGGGATCAAGTGTTGTAGATCTGAGTTGTAATCTAGTTTCTGCATAGCTTGGTGTGTGGGGTTGCGTAGCTCATCTTCTAGGAATTAAATCCTCCATATGTAGGCCATTCTCCCACTATAAGATAGGTGTAACTGATTAACAATCAGTTGCTCTTGAATGCTTGTAGTGATGATCTCTGTAAGAGAGTTCATTGAAGTGGTCTGATTCTTGAATCTTCTATAGTTTCTCTCCTGCCATAGAGCCTAAACACAGGAGGCCATCGAAAGAAGGGTTATATCCTTGTCACATTTCGAAAAGTGCAGATTAGGTGTTGGACCCCGATCTCTGAGTGGAATTTAGAATTATAAAATGAAATGAAATGAGTGGTTTTTGTATATGCATTGTGTTAGAGATGTTTTTGTGCTTTAAGAAAGTTGATGAGAAAAGAAGTATTGGGTTTTGATGATTTTGATAATTGTGTAGATTTGTACAGGTTATGGAAGTTAAAGTGAATAGTTGATTGAAATGGAAGTTAAAAGTTAAGAAATAAAGAGAAAAAGTGTGAGAATATGAAAAATTGAGAAAGTTTGACTTTTTGGCGTAGAGAGTTGACTTTTTGATTTAGGCAGAATTTGAGAAAATGATCTTCATGAAACTTGTAGATTATGTTGAGAGCTTTCTGTCGCCATAAAGTTTGATATTTTTCGATATCGGGGTTGAAAGCTATGATCATTCAAAGTTAAGTATTGTTTTGCTTTGTTTTGTGAAAATGTCCATAAGTGTACATTTAGGTGTACTGTGCTTTGAGGCAAATTAAGTACTGATGTGGTCTAAATTGAGTTAAGTGGTCTTCATAAAAGTCATAGAAGATTTTCCTAGCTTTACAATGATGTATAATATGAAATTAGTGGATGTGAGAAGTGAAAGATATGAAATTGTCAAGTTTGGATGTGCTTTAGGATCACACATGTTTGGCAGAATCTTTGACTGAAAAATTGACCTAGTTAGAGGTTGAATTTGCAATTAAGTTCTTCATGAAAGTTTTAGATTATGTTCTGATCTTTCCATTGATGTGAAATATGGAAATTTTGGACCATGAAATATGGAGATATGATTTTTACAAGTTTCTGTTACTGTTCTTGCATGATCATTAGTGGACAGAAACTTTGAAGTAGTTTTTGACTCCCGTATGAGCCAAATTGATTTTTCTATCCTTCATGAAAGTTATAGGTTTCATTTTGATCTTTTCATTGATATAAAGTATGAAATTTTTGGACTTTGAAATAGGAAGATATAATTTTTGTAAGTTATGTGATTGTTTAGGGAGTCATTAATTGGGGCAGTGACTTTGATTGGAAATTTGATCACTTTAGAAGTTGATTTGGCTTTTGATTCTTCAAGGAAGTTGTAGAGCTTCCCTTAAGCTTTCTATTGATACCAAATTTGTTAAATTTAGAGTTCGGGATCAAAAGTTATGAATTTTTTAAAATTCTGTATTTAAAAAAAAAGAAGAAAAATTGAAGCCGGATGGCTCCCGTGTAAGTGATAAGTCGACTTGTTCATTGGAGAAGTCGACTTACACATGAAAAGTACCGACAAGTCGCCTTGTAAATT
>JANKOE010000002.1:30550330-30560845 GCA_026284465.1 Erythroxylum citrifolium | reverse complement strand
TTTCCTTTATCACCATATCAGCCCGGGCGATTATACTTGGTGTATAATCATATGATATATCTATGAGCATAAAGGGATAGTGTATGCGTTTGGTGATATTTTGGATGGATATCATGACTATGAGAAAGTGTTATGTTAATTAGATGGTGACTTAATATAACACTACTGATTTTTTTAATGGTCACACACCCCATTTTTAGTATGACGCGTGAAATTTTAGAGAGAGGATGTAACTCGTGACTTATGTGGGCCAGTGGGAGTTATTGGCAGTTAGACAACATGAACGGACACAACTTGAACAACCACATATCATAACCTCCGTTGGTTATGTTTATTCTCATATAAAAGGAGAATTAAGAGAGAGAAAAATGTGGTTCATTTGCATTTACAGAGAAAAACTCTTTCATTCTTTCTCACGTGAAACATACCATCAAAGTTTAGAGTTAGGGGCGTGGATTAACGGTGACTTTAGTAGCCAACCGTGAAACGTGGATTGGCAAACAAAGAATTGATCAATCACTTCCGCATTAAGGTCAGTCCTTATAAGATTTCTACAAGGACAAATGAGAAGCCTTATATCACTTGACAATCTCCCTAGTCTACTTCAAGAAGAGGTAACGTGCTTTTATCTTCCGTTCTTTGCATCATGGTTCAATTCCATCAATATAATATAACAACTACATAAGATGATGTCTTTAACTCATATTTCAATAAGTGTTTATAATGGATTGAGTTTGTCTTTAATTTAAATCAATTTAAATTTTAATTAAAATAGGTGATTTAAAATTTCACATCATTTAAAATAATAGTATTTTAATTTTAATTTTTCAAATGAACATTATTTTAATTTAAATATAATGTATTACAAATTTATAATTGAAAATATTTTTTACATTATTAATTTGTAATTTGTTTGAATATAGTAGAAGGAGTTGATGCAAATCTTTTGAATGAAAGTGTGATTTACGACTCTTTAAATAGGGTTAGAGAATTTGTAACTTTTAACAATGATAAAACACAACCTCCTTTAAAAATACAATTTTGATTTTTATTATTATTTTAAGTTTTACGTTAAATTCAGATTTATTCTGAATTGTTTATTTTTTTGAAGATATTCTGAATTGTTAGATTTGATTTATTTTTAGTTCATTATATAATAATAAATATTGGTTTTTTTAATAAAATATTTTATTTTTATTTATTCTTATAATTTTTACTTCTTATTTATTATACAAAAGTTTTATAATAGTTTAATACCAATTAAATCTTTAAACTTTAAATCTTAAGCTTTTCCTTTAACCGATTCCACGTTAGATATTTAGAAAGTAAACTTAATTTGGCCAAGTTCCAGTAAGAGAAGGTGTGAATGAAGTCCACGTTCATCGCTTCCAAGTTATAGTCGTCCATTTGAGTCAACATCATATGAATCATCTCCGACTCCACTTTAGCCTTGTCGGAGACAGTAATGCTTTTCTATAGTTAAAAGCTTGATAAGGCTTTGCCATTGCGGTGTTTTTTTTTTTTTTTGGATTAGAAGGAAAAAAATAACTACATGATAAGTCTGGAGAAGCTAATTCTAGCGATATCTTCTAGAAGGATCGAATGGCACCTTGGGGGCACAGTTACAACAGTATTGATCCCTAGATCAAAATGAGCAGTCTTATGGTAATTGTCATAGAAAAGAGTAGACTTGTGTTATACATAGATTTTAAAAAAAAAATTCAAAAGTTAACATAATTCTACAAGGAATAAAGTTTTCATCAATTTAAAATTTAAATTAAATATTTTTAAACGTTAGAACTCTTCTAAATATTCTTAAAATGATTAGGTATAAGTTAAATGTTATTGCATATATTAAAGATTCAATTCCCTCTTTTTGTCATATACACTTTACTATAATGTTAAAAAAGTATTGTTTACCGTAATGCTTATTAAAAGTTTAAAAAGTATGGAAGCAGTGAGAGGGCATTGTGGGCCCAAACAGTGTTTAACTGGCCTACATACACAGGAAGGCTTGAGCCTAATAGCATCACGATTCAACTTCAAAGAGGGCAAGAGGCTTTTGTCTACGAGCGAAATGCACAGTAGAAAAAAAGCAGAGTGGGATTCTGAATGGTAAGAGTTTGAGAACAGAATGGGTTCCAAAGTAGGCCTGAATTTCAAAGAGGTAGCTCAAATACACGCTTCACCTGTCATTCTTCAACCCTAGATCAAAAGTTCGGGATTCTAATTTTAAGGAACAAATGCTATGCTTTAATCTATTTTGATAATTTTACAGGAACAGAGGTAAGTAACTATCCAGCATTCCACTTCCTCAAAAGGGTTATGACAAGAAAGAAAGCCTTAGTGATTGCAAAGAAACATGTTTTCTTTCAATATGGAGAACTAAAATTCAACAACTTGCAATAATTTTGTTTGCATGTTTCTTCACAATAATGCCAACTACATGCAATCTTAGCTACTTCAAGCCTTTTTGGTTAGTGCTTTAGTAATAAAATGAGTGACAATCCCAATAGGACAAAAGAACAAGCAAAGAGAAACTGAGTGCCGAGTCTCCACTTCATTTTCTAGTCCATCATGAAATACCTGCCTGGATATTTCAAATTCGCATAAATGTCAGAAAACACACACAGAGAAGAGAAAGTAAGAGGAAGTGGATAAGGTGGTGGAGGATAAGATATCTACCTTGCAGCAAATAGGTCTACAGCTAACAAGTGAATCCATGCAGAGCTTAGTGTCATCTCACTGGAGAACATCTTGGCTATACCAGGCAACTGCACCGGTACAGAAGAAATTCAGAAACTGTTAGAACGATATTCTAATTCCTATAGAAGAAAACATATAGCCAATCAAAATTACGCAAGGTCACACGGTAATGTTTTTCCGATCATTACGCACCTCAGGTAACCAGTATTTGCTTGCGAATATCATCCTGAGTGTGTCAGGTGTCCAAGAGAGGTATAACAAATATGCATATAACAGGCCAAGTACAACATAGGGTATGCTACTTTCCATGGATTTTATAGTCTGCATTAACATGTTTAAGTCAATTAATTTCATAGTTCAAAAATAAGGCACGTAGTAAAAGGTTTTGATGAAACTTACTAAAGCCTGAAATTCAGGCTAATATAGGTTTTGACAAGAGGTAAAGTAGATGGGAAATCTAAATTCGGCAACCCAACTTGTAAATCATGTTCTAAGCAGCATAATTAAAAAAGATTATTCATCAAACATGGACACAAAATTAGAAAAAAAAAAGAACCTAAGTGAACAAGAAAAAATGAAAATCCAATTGAAATAAGAATCAGGATTTAACAGTAAGAGTCGAATAAGAAATATATTGAAGCCTAGAAGCAGTAGATTACAGAATATGTGACTGCAAAGAAAGTGTAGTGGAGAAATAAAAGATAGGTAAACATGATTGAATGGACATTTGGATCTTGAAGTTCAGCAGAGCATACCAATTGAGATTTAGGTGCTAAAACCATTAGCGAGTAAAATGGGAGAACAGCTGCAGTTCCCAAAGTGAAGGCACTACTTGCTAATTGAGAATTCGTAATCCCTATAGTATAAAGCAAAAATGGCATTTTATTAGACGTCAAAGAAACTGTCATCTTCTCAGAAAATCTATGTCTAAACTGGATAAGAAAAGAAACTGCATCCAATGATCTCTAGAAACTATATGTCCAAATGATAACCATTGTTAACAATAGATATGACTCAGCCTTTAACAATAATCAATCAGAAGGATATCGATAGCAGGAACTGTGTAAATGTTATGCAGAATGGAAAAACAATATCATAAATGGAATCCTATTTACGTAAATCTATATACAAACATATCAAGAGTGTGCAAGGGAAACATTGGCAGTAAAGTGCACATCTGGCATTGCAGAGCAAGGATACCAATAAACTAATGCACATCTGGCATTGCAGAGCAATGATACCATTAAACTAAGCACTGGATGGTTAACCCGACCAAGACATTTGATACAATGGAAAACAATGGCATTACGTATCTGACAGCAGGACTGGTGGTTACGTCAAAAGAACTACCATTAATAGTTGAGAATTCTACCTGTAAAAAGGCAGTAACTTGTGTAAAATGAGAGTCTAGATCCACAAATATTGTAGGAACAAATTCCAAGCCAACTGCTATGTGTAGCCACAATGAATATGATTGTGCATCTCAATCACCCCTCTATTTCATATAAAGTTGATATAAATTAGACCCAACAAAAAATGCATGATGGTTGAGAAGGCACCATTACGTGCACTGCAGTCATCCATATAATAAATGAAACATCATTTGACTCTACTGCAAATGAGCTATCAAAAGTAAAGTTCCCTTCCATGACAGATGCCCTATGCCAGTTCAAGATTTCTGGAAAAAAAATGGTGAGCTGCAAATGAATAAAAATTGACAAAGATCTCCAAACATGCAATTAATCACGGGCCATGATCAGTGTATGACATAGCACCAGAAAAGCAATTAAATATTAGAAAGTTAAAGAAAAAAGCAGTTTTTGATACTTCACATATATAAGGCTCTGGGAATGAATAATGAAAGACACAGAACATTAGGCAAAAAGGGATTACATGATGCATAGACTGGAGAGCTCTTCTGATTGATAAAAAATCGAGCAACTTTTATACAGATGATAATTCTTGAACCTCCCAGAAAGCTCCAATTACATTGCTTGCTATCTGGTGCTGTTGCAACACGTTGGCCAAAAAGATTAGTGCTACTACTTTTGATTGAAACACAGAGTTTTTCATCCCTTCCAACACTCCGTCGGCAAGATGCTAAAGGCCGTCCCGGGTAGTCAATCTATAAGAATACAAACTAAAACCTTAAAACTAAGCTCTTGCTCTCACTAATGCAAAATTGAGTTCCGCGGGTCACTTTAACAAGGGTAAATATAAAAAATTAAACAATTCACTAATCCAAATATCTTTATAAGTCCATCCTGGGCAGAAGCAGAGAAATATATATTTTTTAAGAATGAGCTTGAAATCCCAAAATACCTTGAAGGAGACTCGAGGATTGCACAAGCAAGAAGAAAAAGCCATAACTGGTGCAATAAGGGAATACCCAGCAAGGCCAGAAGACCCCTCATCCGGTTTATAAGCACTAAAACACGAACGCTCAAACCAAATATGGTGAATTAGGCACTTCCCACCAAACTGGGTACACGTGGGCACGCGGAAAAGAAAGACTCATTACAGAGTAACATATAAATGACATCCGTATGAATGAATCTACACTTTATTCTTTACCTTTTCTTGCTGAGAGCCACCGGCAATCAATACATTACTCGAAATGGCGGAGCACTAAAAAGTTCGTCGTAACTGTTCCAAACCATGACAAGGGATTTAGGGTGGGTTGGTCCACTTTCACTTGGGAAGTGCATCGCTGGTCCTAATTTTGTCATGACTCATGCCTTTATTTCGAGTGGTGGATAGCATTGCGAGTACGACAGTAGCACATGGCCTGCGTACCACTCGGGATTGCTGATCAATTGTTTTGGAATAAAGAGAATTTATTTGTTTTCTATTGATGTGACATTACATCATCTCTCACCAAGCAAAGAAAGAGTACAATAACATAAACAGAGGGAGACCGCATGAGATCCTTCCTAATTGATAATTGAGTAATTAAGACAGAGAATCTAAATTCGGGAGACGATTGGGATCATACATTACTTATTTACACTAATTATTTTTATTAACAACAAACAATTAGCTCTTTTTGGATAATTACTTTCATTTGTTTGAAAACTTATACATACTAACGTTGGTTTTACAACTAAAAATAATTTAAATTTTCCAATCGATTTTAAATCAAGTTAAGGTAATGTTAAGGCAAAAACTTTTTGTCGATTTTGTAAAGTTTTATTATATTTATGTTAATAATCTGTGTTGTTTCTCATAAAATTTTCTTTAATTAGTTGTTTATGTTGTTGGACAATTTGTCATTTCCCATAAAGTTGGGTAACTATTAATTGCATTTTTCAGTTTTTCTATAAATTATCGGTCAAATTGTGTAATTTGATCTAGGTAAAGATAATAAAGTGACCCAATAAATGATCTAAATCAATGGGTCAAAGTCTAGGTAAAAAATGGATCTCTTTTAGTGTGGGACCTAGTCTATATCAACCTTGTGATGAGGAAGCTTGATATACAAGCTATATATAAAGGTTAAGATCTCCTGCGATTGCTCATATCAATCGTAAGTATAAGGATTCTCTGACCCATTAAGAGAGCTTACATTTTGAGAAAACTGTAGAAAGACCTAAATCTCATGTCGGTAAACACTTTCTATAAAGGTCCTAGGAGATTCGTGGTCGATTGGAACTCAGAAACGACATCGGAATAAGAGATGGAACCGAAATCAGGTATTCCTCATTACCTTCGTTTTTAATCCTTTCATGTACAATCCTGTGTATGTAATGAGGTCTATATTACATATTACACGTGATATTAAAGCGGTTACATAATTAGATTGCCAGAAATAAAGGTTTTTTGGTTTTTCATCTCATATGGTTTTCCTCAAGTTGTGATTCGTTTTTTAGTTTTTTTACTTATATAATTACGTAAAAGTGGTATATATAAGGCTAACTATGAAAAACGGGTCGAAAAGATTGAAAAACGACATCTGTGACGTTGGAAATCATCTCTGACGTTGGTGGGAGAGTGCATGCGCTCGACGCTGCTATAGTAGCCACGGCTCGCGACGTACGATTGGTGCATGTGCTGCATGCGCCAACCGCGTCCCAACACGTCGCTTTAGCGGGGGATAGACGAGTGCATGAGTGATCAACGATCTGACTCCCACGAGTGTGGGATGGTGGCGCGTGCCACATCCGTCCATACACGTGGCACGTCGGATGGATGAGCATGCGTTTGTACAATAGGCACGCATCTGGGCGCGGGGAGCGGATGACACTCACACGCCAGTCGCATATGGTGTGGGCGTGTAGAGCACAAGCACGGCCCTATATATATTACATTAGTAATAAATTAAAAATTAACTTCATAAAAAGGAATTAAGGTATTCTGAATTCGATTTCGAGTGAATTTTTATGCTTTGGACATCACATGAGGGAGATACTTCAAGTTCTTGTATCTCGGGTCTCATGTTTAGTGTTCAGGATTGCATGATAGTCGATCGGAAAAGGAATTAAGACATTCTGAAGCCAATTTTGAGTGAATTTTCATACAACGAACTTGCTATAAGGGAGATACATCAGGTTCTCGTATGTCAGGTAGTTGGTTCAGTATTCAGTGACGCACGATAGTCACTCTATTGAGATTTTTCTTTTACAAAAGTCTCAAATGAAGTTTTCTGATAATGTCTTTAGCATAAGTGTGTGACAATGAGATTATGCATTCGAATTTTTGCATTTATTGATGTAACATTGTCACATACTATATGCCCATAAAGAATGTAAGGATAACATAAAGATGTATCTCTTATATTTGCGGACTTTTTGAGTGCTGATGAGGATGTAGTCACCACAGTGACCTTTCGAGTCAGTATTTTGAGTTGTTCTGCTTACACATTAGGGGATGTCTTTGGTCTCATGTTTAGTTATTCTGCCCACAGGTGTTGACCTTACATGAGATTTGAGATGTGCATAAAGGAATTGGATATAAGAAAGTCATTGGTTGAATGATCTATTCGCCCACAGTTGATAGTATCATGAGAGTTAATGATTTGTACTCTGATTGCTTTTATATGGAGGTTTAGTTGCATATATTATGTATTCAACCCACAGGTGTTTCATAATATGTGTGACCGAATTTTCAGTAAAGATACTATTTAATGGCTTTGAGTATCGCTGTTATCCTACATTTGTGCTTATTTAAAGATTATCATCTTGAAGTCACCTTTTTTGTCAACAAAATTAGTGTCACCATTGAAACCCTGACCAGTTTCAATACAAAGAAGTAGACAGAGGATGTATTGAATGCTATAGAGATAGTTGAGGTTGATATGACCATACGGACCGGATAGGCCATCTCCACGTACATCCATGAGCTCGAGAGTTCATAAAGCAACCGATGACACCTAGGATTAGTCTAACAGATTATATCTGATGGCCATTAAGAGATTCATTCCTAACCATCTACTAAGTGAACTTCCAGACACAAACATAGTGAAGGAATTTCTTGATAATGTCTCCCAAAGGTACACAGTCTTACCTAATGTTGAGACAAGTGCCTTGATGAAAGAATTATTCTCCATGAGATATATAGGAGAAAGGGAAGTAATGGAGTACATATCGAGAATAATTCATCTTCACAATAAATTGGAGATGTTGGGACTTCAATGCTTTGATAGCCCATTGCATTGCTGAGGAGGAGAAACTCACGTTTGCTACTCGTACAACTCTTGAAGCAGCTTAAGGGAAGACAAAGATAAAGCCCGCTAATTTTGAAGGTAGAAAGTTCAAATATTCTCCACATGTTGATGTTGGTCAAACCAGCACTGGTAAAGGTCCTAAGAATATAAAGAAACCAGTAATATGAGGTTTAAAAGGAAAGAATGAGACCATCAGGTTACTCTTTGGCTTGTCAATTATTAATCTAATTTGCAATAGTCGCATTAAGTACTTGGTGGCTATTTAGTGGAACATCTAATCAAGGTGCTTCCACAATGGGTTCATATCCAGGATAAAGCCAAATAAAGGGAAGGAGAAACTGATGGTTCACAGCAATTAAAAATTGAAAGTCATAACTATAAGAGATGTATGTACTGAACTTTATTGTAAGGTTCATTTAGGTTTTACACGACACATTTTATATGTAATCTTTTGATCAATTTTGGACATAGAGGGTTAATGTTTTGTATTTAATGCTTCTATTGTACATTTGTTTAATGCAAAACATAATAGTATAACTTTCTTGTCATGTGGTTTGTATAGAATGTGTTTTACCCCGAATTAGATATATGCTTCTTCATATCTTGCTAAACAAGTTATGAAATGAAGGACCCTGATGAATGAGAAGTCATACTTGGTGTGACATAAAAGTTTAAGCCACATTGTCAGAGCTATGGTTAAGAGATTGATCAAAGAAAACATTTCTCATTTCTAGATTATGATGATTTGGGAACATGTGCTGACTATTGCAAGGGTAAGTTGACTAATAAGGATATTGAGACCAACTCATTCTTCTGACTTATTAAGTCTGATACATAAAAATATCGGTAGACCTTATACAGTTGCATTGTGCAATTATAAATGTATTTTGACATTTGTTGATGATTATTCCCATCACAGTTATGTGTTTTTACTTAAAGACTGAAAGTTGAGAACCAATTAGGAAAATTCATCAAGATAGTCAGATTTGATTGTGGGGGAGAATATCATGGAAAACATGGTGTTTCAGGACCTTAAAAGGTCTGTTTGCTAGATATTTGGAATTAGCTAGAATAGTGACTTAATTCACTATGCCGAGTAGTTCTGAGCAAAATAGTACGTTGTCGAAAGTCATAACTGCACCCTAAAGGACTTGAAGAAATCAATGCAGAATAGGGCTAATTTAGCTAATTATCTAAAGCTTAAAAACCTAGCTTTGCACATATTTGTGTATGAGGCTGCCCTACTGAGGTAGTATAATCCTTATAAAAAAAGATTGTATGCTCGTTTCGCTCATTGCTATTTAGTAAGATATCTCAACCACTTCAAGGCTACGACTTTTACTGTAGAGAAGGAGGGACCGAAATAGTAGAATCACAAACAACTAAGTTTCTGGAATACGATGTCTATGATGATGGTAGACCCATTGACCTTTCGGATGATAGCAGGGTGGATACTACAGTTATCATGTACCCGCTACTCATACATTTAGATCCTGTAGAAGCAGAGGTTCCTGGGGGTACAAGATCTAATACAGTTAAGTAAATCCACTAGAGTGAGACGGCTTGCTATCCCATCTGATAACATAGTCTATCAAATGTATAAGACTATGATATTAGACATGTTTTAGACCCAATGTGGATGTGTGGTGGGATGCGATGAATGACAAGATGCAAGCCATGATAGCATAGTAAGGTTTGAAAGCCAGTTGATTTGCATTAGTATTGCAAACACATCAGTTGTAAATGAAGTTTTAAGACCTAAAGGATTTCAGGATAAAGTTCGGCAGTTTCTAGGCTCGCTCAGTTGCCTAATAGTTCACTCAGAGAGAAAGGTTGACTTTATGTTACCTATTCTCTGGTATTCTCGTAAGATACATTTTGAGTGATTAAGGCAATTGTAGCTCATGATGATATAGAGTTACATCAGATGTCTGTCAAAACTGCTTTCCTGAATAAAGACCTTTATGAAGAGGTCTATATGGTACAACCTGAAGGATTTCAAGATCTAGATGGAACTGACATGGTTTGTGTAGGAAAATCCCGGGAGGTACATCACATGTACCAGGTGCAGAAAACAAAACTTTTTTGTCACCGGGACTTCCCGAACCCCAGGATCCAGGTATCGGTATGAAGACATCAACCTAAAT
>JANKOE010000002.1:30458152-30474437 GCA_026284465.1 Erythroxylum citrifolium | reverse complement strand
GGATCGACCTAGACTTGCCACTGCTATAGTAGTAGTCTAGTTATTTTAATTTTGATTAGCGTTACGACGCGCGGTCAACGACCAGAAATTCAACACTCCTCTCCACTTGACATGTCTTTTGTCTGAATTTTACTTTGAGAGAGACTCGAGCGAATGGATAGGCTGATGCTCCCGTTACTCCTTTGATGGGTCCCTCTATAGGCAGTAGTCGATCCTGTGGTATCTCCATCTGCTCGAAGGCCTCGTAATATAGTAGGTGGAAACGACTGCTCTAAGGGCACTCTGAGTGGCTCTTCCAATTATAGCATTGTATGCTCCCACGAACTTGACGACCAGAAATTCAACACTCCTCTCCACTTGACATGGCTTCTGTCCGAATTTTACTTTGAGAGTGACTCGGGCGAACGGATAGGCTGATGCTCCCGTTACTCCTTTGATGGGTCCCTCCATAGGCAGTAGTCGATCTTGTGGTATCTCCATCTGCTTGAAGGCCTCGTAATATAGTAGGTCGACCGAGCTGCCGGTATCAATCAGTATCCGTTTCACTTCATTACGGTCCATATTCAGGGTGGCCACTAGTGCATCATCATGAGGGTGGCTAACACCATCTAGATCAGATTCGTCAAACGAGATCACCCCATCGTTCAGCTTCTTTATTTGTGCTGGCAAGTTTTCACCGACCTGCCTAGTATATCCCTTTCTTCCTTTGGCGGTCGAACCTCCTGCTGCGTTTCCCCTAAAAATCATGTTGATGACCCTAGCCGATCAGTCATCATGTCGTTCGGCATTTCTATCATCGCTTGTCCTGGGCTATGCCCTCACATAACATCGGTCGCCCCTGATCCTGTTCTGCCTCCAAGGCCTTCGCTAGTTGTAGGGCCGATCAGTCTCGCCCTCAACATCGCGACCGGTATTTTTGTCTAGGATCATCGGGATAAAAAGGGAACTGTACTGAGTGGATGTTCGGCCCAGGCGGGAGTTCACAGTCGGGTTGATTCGATCGTCCACGGTGTTTCCTAGGACTTCCGCAGGATGGCGATCAGTCTCCGCACCAATCTGTCGAGCCGAGGTCTGCTGCTGTCCCGGTTGGGACTGTAGGATTTGACGAATCACTAGATCAGACGCTTCCTCGATCCGCCTTCGGGTAAGAGATGTTTGTTGCGATGCAGGGGGATCGGCATCCAGGGGATGCTGGGAGTTGAGATATGAATTGGTTTCAGCGTTATCCTCCAGGGCTACGCTCTGCTCTGCTTGATCTTGGTTTTAAGGCTGTAGGTGATCATTCGGGTGTGAAGACTGTGTGCGAGAATCGGGATGTGCTGGTGGAAGAACGGCAGGTAACTGCAAAGCCATCCGTTGCAGTGCAAGTGCCGTGACGGCGGCAATATCAGGGTTGGCTGCTGCCGCCTGACTGATCTGTGTGGTTCTGGACGTGGTGCCCTGACGCCGGGCCCCACATTGGGCGCCAAGTGGTTCAGCCTGATTTTGCTGGGGTTGAACGTCATTATTCGGATCCATGATCTGTGCGACTCTGACTACAGAATACCTGCAAAACAAATGATGGCGTGCCGGGAGTTGATTCCCGGGAGGCTCCTCCGACGCTCAAGTCAGTCTTTCTGTGAAGGTTTCTGTGGTAACAAGTAGGAGAATTAGGGTTGAGATGTCATACCTGAATCGGGGAGGAATAGTACCTTATATACTTGGAGTTACCGCTAGGTTTAAGTCTTTACGTTTGCATGGGAGATTATCTCCTGCGTCCGGGCCATCAACATCTGGGCCTAGGTTTGGGCCTTGTATGGCCGGCCCAGCCGACCCAACCAAATAATATTTTATAAATTATGAAATCTTATTTGAAAATAACCAAAAATTTTAACAAAAAATGAGATACCAAGAACTCAACTATAGATTTTATTTCTAAGAGAGATTATTTATTTACTGTTTCACCATATAATTTATCTTTTGAAATAAATTTATTGTAGATATATAATTATAATTATAGTTTAGTGACGAATCCATTAGATAAGTTTATAAATAGTTAAGTAATGACCTGTCCGTTACAACAACGTGGTCTAGTGGTAGGGAATACAATGCAACGCTGGTTTTCAATTAAAATGGTTTATTGCCTAACAGGATTCCATAGTTGTAGAATGTCTTTCAGTCTCCTTTGATAGATTAGTTGGCGATTATAATTGCAAAATATAATTCTGAGTTATTTTAAAATTCTGCAATTAATGAGTTTGGCCTCACCTTTCAAATAGATTTGAGAAAGTTAACGCTTGTAATTGATATATAATTGATGAGATCTGATTAAAGGTATATGATGAGCCAGATTTCCATAAATTATAACAGAACATGATCTTGATAATCTAAAGAATATTTTTATTATTTTCATATGAAATCAGGAAGAATTATTATAAGAAGTTATCTATTAAAAGCTACTCTATTAAAGTTGATTTTCATAAAGTATTTGACACTCTAAGTTGTACCTTTCCATTTTAATTTAAGACAACTTTTGGATTACTAAAACAACTATAATCATTGGATCAAAAAATATGTCATTACTACTTCAGCATCACGGTGAATGGAGAACCTTCCAATCTTTTTTTAGGGTACCAAAAGGTTGAGGTAAGGAGACCCCCTCTTCCATTACCTCTTCGCACTTTGCATTGAAGCACTATCTAACTCATTGACTCAAACTTAAACTCACGTAAGAAATTCAAATACCATATCAAATACATGGGACAATATATTTAATGTTTCCTTTACAGAAAATTTCCTTTCTTAATATCTTGATTAAATCTTTAAATCTTGTCTAAAACTTGTTGGGTTTATCAATGAACAAATTCAAAACTCCATTTACATTTCTGTATGTAGCTTAGATGAGGTTGATCATCTTCTACAAATCATAGGTATCAAGATTCAATAGATGTCTCTTAAATATTATAAGATTCCTATCTCCACTACCAAGTTATTCCATGGTGAATATCAGCCTCTATAAAAAATTTGTTTTCAAAAGAATAACATATTAGAACAACATATGCTTAACTCTTATAAAACCGAAACTAAAACTTAAGAATATTTGGGAGAGGAGAATTCTTCTTATGAATTGATGTCATTTACATCATGTTAACTCTTCTATTTATAGTACAAAATTTCTAATAAAATACTATCATGATAATAGAAGTGGCACACTAATAATTAAGTGGTGCACTAACAATTAAGTGGCACACCATATTATTTCTATTTTTTATAACATTCTTAAATTTATGGAAGAAGTTTACATTTTAATCATATAATTAATATTCGTCACACTTTTGATGACTACAAGAGCACGCCTAAGAATTATTCAATCTCCGTCCCATCTTGTCCGAAGAAATTAAATGAAATTCCAGCTATTGCTTCTTGTTCAAGCAGCGATTGTCAAGCCAGAAGATAATATCACCCAGAACTTGGAATATTATGCCGTCAGTCTCACCTTCAAGAAGAGAATGATAAGCATCCTTGTAAAGCTTAAACGTCTTGTCTGAGCAACTTGCTTTCTCATACAAGGCCTTGCTAACTGATGGATCGGTCACAACATCGGCTTCTCCATGTAGGATTAATAAGGGCAGAGAAACCTGGGAATCATAGCTGACATTAGTTTGTTTATTCATGGAAAGACTATACCTACTTGTCTTGGGAGAAATTCAGGGACGGACATACCTCTTCTAAACGTCTTTCTAGTTCTTGAGTTGTCCTTAGACATTCTAAAGCAGTCCAAAGGCGCGCTGTATCCTTGTATGCAATAACATTGTATGCTGCCTGCATTAGAAGACAAACTCTATGTTTTTAATTTCAAAAATTATCAAGGATGTGTTGTAGTTGCGTGCAACTAGAAATGTAGAACAAACCAGTTCTCGCTTTCTCAAGTCTCGGAATGCCATCTTGACAAAATTCTGGTGCGGTACTATTTTTAACTTTGGAAAAAGGTAAGCTATGCTAATCAGAACTTTCAGCAGAATCCATGGTGGAATCATGTTATCTGTGAACTGAAAAAAAGCAATTCAGTTTTGAGTCTAAATAATCATTCAGAATATCAAGTTTGGAAGAAGAGTACTTTGCACATGGGCGCAACGAGAATGGCTCCGGTCCAAGCGTTTGGTTGTTTCAAATGTACCTTCAGGGCTACCGCTCCACCCAAAGACTGTCCAAATAGGAAGCTTCGAAGACCAGTGTAATCGGTGTTCTCTGAGAAAAACAATAAACAACAAAAAAGAAAAATGGAGCTCATTTTTAATTGAAGAATTCTTTGTTTTCTCTTGCCATTTTAGACTGTTAATGCAGAGAAAAAGGGAGATCGATCTCCAGTCCATAATTCTACCAAAGTTCTTCAAAAAGCAGGAGATAGGAGCATGTGTTTGTTTTTGGGCACCAACCCACAGGGCCATGTGTTTGTTCTTTGGCACCAACCCTCTTCCAGTTCAGCTGATTAGCAGGTTAGTTTTATAATCCACCATCTAAAACCACGATAAGATTCGTTGTTCATCGCATACATTGCTTCCTCAGATATCATGCACATCTTAACAAAGTTCTTAAATGTTTTCTTAGGGGTACATTAGAAAAGAACCGCACCTTTAACTTTGGAGTACTGCTCAACAACATCATCAACAAGCTCTTCCAGGCTTGAAATATAGCCATGAAGACCTTGGGAAAGACCAAATCCTGGATAGTCCATTGCAAAAACTCCATAGCCTGATAATGCTAACTTTCTCGCAACTCCTGCAGACATTTTAATGAACTAAAAGTAATTCAAAAAATACTCAAACCTGACTTTTACCAGAAACGTGACATACCTTCAAAAGTAAACGTGCATGTTTCTCCGTAGCCATGACAAAAGAAAACCAATGCTTTTGGGCGAGAGTTCTTAGGAAGCCAGCTTTTCGTAAAAATTTGCAATCCTCTAGAATTGACTTCATATGACTACAAACAATATAATTTAGTCGTATTTCACTCTTTATCATCAAACACGACTAGGAAAGAAACTAAATGCGCTTGTCATAGAAGGAAGAAAAGTGGGCAGATAAGCAATAGTTACGGTCAACAAACTTCGTTACTATCATGCTTACTGAAAAGTTTCTTCGGAGACAGAGTATAAAAAATATATGTGTCAAGCATATCTTTTTATTGTCGAAAATTTATAACTGGAACAATTGTACATCAACAAGAAATATAAGGATGAATTAGTTATATACAAAAATATAACTCATAGTATCCACTGCCTTAAAATTTTAAGTTGAGATATAACATCTAGTAGACTTTATATGAGTTATAATATCCAGATGTTCCAGTTGTATATAGGTTTTCCTGGAGCTAGACGAAGGACACAATGAATATTTACCTCCTCTATCTTCACTCCTTCGTATGGTATCTACAAGCAGAAAAAAGGACGTGGAGTTAACTTCAATGGAAATTCATCCAACGTTTGACCAAGTAAATGAAATAAAACACCGGTTTCAGACTGCCAGCAGAAAGTATCTCTAAGAATGAGACCAGTTCTCTATGCATGACTGCACAGATCCTCAAGTCTAAATAAGTGCAACCAGAAGAAAAATTCACTGAGAAGTTAAATCTAAAAGAAACATCATGTCAATATGAAAATTCTGTAAATCGCCTGGTCTTGTCATGTTATCCCTAACTTCATTAAGTATTGGTCCAATTACAGTCAATGTCTACATCCAAAATCCATATCCCATCATCAGTTAATATTCCAAGTGTGCTAATGGAAAACAATTAATTCAGTCAAACGCAGAGATCATGTTTGTGGACAGAAAAAAAAAAAAACATCCCTTGACTCAAAAAAAAAAAAAAACAGAAAGAAAGAAAGGGAAAAGAACTTGTAACCCCCAAACCCACTAAAGAAAGGAAGGACTGTCCTCTTGAAAGTAAAAAATGCTTCCTTGTGCGAAGTTTAAGGCCAGATATTGATTAATCAACACTAGTGTTTGCATAGGCCTACGTGTGCACTTATCATGGGAATTTGGGAGAGGTGTGGGGGAGGGTTCGTTGTCAGTGATTCCACTGGAAATGAAAAAGGGACAATTATCATTCACAACATCTTTGAAAAGTCACTAGCCAAATTTAATAATCACATTAACACACGCATGCACACGCATAAAAACCAACCTTCATTAAGCAGTGATTAATTCCATTCTGAATCTCCTTGAATGCCTCACGAGCACGGCGTCTCTCTTGTGCTTCATCCATATTAGTATCCAAGATCTTCTGCAATTCATTGCTGATGTCTTTCAACTTCTGTGGCTGCACCATGACTGCTTTCGGACTCTCCTGTATCTCTATTGCTTTTAAGTGTATGAGTTGTGCTTTATGACAAACCCTTTTTAACTGTATGCCGTGCCCCTGTACATTTCTAAGTGGTTGGGATCTCCAACGGAAGGTAATAAAAGCTGTAGTTAGTAGGAGAGTGCGGCTCTAATATGATCCTGGAAAATGAGACGATTGTGAAGAAAGCAACGAGCATTGAAATGTCTTGAATGCATATAAGCATTTAGTACATTGGCATTATGACAAAGCTTTTAACGGGAGTTTACTGACACGAACAATAATATAAGGGGTCATTCTTGATTTGGGTTGATGATGCAGATACTGCCTTTGTCCACCCATAATATGGTTCTGCTGCATATTTAGTTTCTGGTCTGATGATGCTTCTTGGTTGGTGGGGCACATATGTCAGTGGAAAATGATCACAAGTAGGTGTTGCACAAGTTGGTATCCCTAAGGTAGGTGAAAAATTCTTTTATTGCAAAACCTTTAGGGATAATTAAAGTCATTTTGTTTCCATTTGTTTTTTTTTGTTTTTAGGAAAAAATCAGTTTAGTTGAATTTTTTTGTTTGAATTTCTTTCAGTTTTAAATTTTATAATTAGTTTTTTTAATTTTTTAATTTGATTTACTATCAATTAAATATATAGTTAATTATTTAATATATTAATTATTAATAAGAATTATGAATAATTTAACTTTAAAAATATATTTAATTAATTAAAATTATGAATAATTTAATTTTTGTAATTGAATTGAATTAAATTAAATTACTAAATTTTAACAAATATAATTAAATTTAAACTATCTTTAAAATATATAAATAAAAACAAATTTTATTTTAAAATATATTAAAATAAATATTAATTTATAAATAAAAGTTAATTTCAAAGTTGATTATTTTAATAAAATAAAATAAATTTTATAGATAATTTATTAATAAATATTATATAAAAGATTGAAATAAATTTAATTAGTTAAAAAATATATCTTTAAGTTTTATCTAATACGTCATTATCATCAATAATAAAATATAGTTATATTGATATGAACAACCAAAAGTTTTTATTTTTATTTGAAAGAAAGAACAAGAACTAAAAATAGAAAATGAAAACTAAAAATATAATAGAAAAGTAAAAATAGAATTAATCGACCCTAAATTTAATTTTTTTTAAAACGTATATCTGATAATTTAAATAGCTGTAAAAATGTTTTTATAGAAAATAGTCATA
The DNA here is from genome assembly GCA_026284465.1 of Erythroxylum citrifolium. Taxonomy (NCBI): domain Eukaryota; kingdom Viridiplantae; phylum Streptophyta; class Magnoliopsida; order Malpighiales; family Erythroxylaceae; genus Erythroxylum; species Erythroxylum citrifolium. The sequence continues at coordinate 30,466,888 of JANKOE010000002.1, read as the reverse complement.
TTAATAGTTGTCAAAAGTAGAAAATGATTAACACCTTATGGGTTAATTTTTAACATGAAAATAAATGGAAACATTACATTTTTATTATTAAAATTTACATCTCCATGATTAACCCTTGTATTTAATCATCCAAAACCATTACAATTTTATGGTTTCAATATTTTTTAAAAGGTCTTGAAATATAATTAAAATGGTTGGTAATTTTTTTTAATAAATTAGTCTGAAATCAATAAATCATAAATTTAATTGCACCAAACTTTAAAGTAGAGTTGGTTCTAAGTAATGTGGTTCATTTAGATTTCATATTTGAGAATCGTCATCGTTCGCACATTATGTGGTATAGTCATGGGAAGAGAAAGGGAGCAAGACAAGTTATCAAGGTGGCATGTTTAAAATTATGGAAACGATCGGAGTCCTTGGTCGAGCATTTAATATAGCCCCATAAAAGACAATCTGCCCAATCTACAAGGATGGGCCATGTCAGAATCCGTTTTAAAAGCTTAATCCATTAATATGAAGGTGAACTTGTCTTGGTTTTGTTTCGAGTTTCACGTAACCAGTGAAATAAATACATCAGCTTCGTATACTTGATACCCTGTTGCCTTTGTCAATATTAGCTACTCGTGTACACATGCAGAAATGCTTTGATTGTTAAAAATCTTGTTTAAGAAGTTCAAAGTATATGTTTTCGAAGAAACAATGTGACAGTAAACTTCTATGATCCTCTTTAAGCAAACAAGCCTATCCAAATTTGGAAAAAACTTTACCAACTACTCAGGTGTTAATTAAAATCCATAGCATAACTCCAGTAAAGGCCTTTATAACGGTACGAAGCAAAAGTTGGTTGGGAGGGGGTTGGGTTGGGTGGGTCATGGGTGTGGGTGAGACTTCCTCTCTACTTTAAATAGTTGGCAGGACCAGTAGGCAGGAGCTGTCATAATTACCCCAAACACCGCCGCCCTTCACGGCTAAGGATTTCTTATTTCCATTATTTCTTGAGGTCCATCAGACAGGTGCAGTGGCAAGAATAAAATATTCTTATAATGCTCCTGTAATGGTGACAAGAGGGAATCACAAGTTAACTATCCCAAGTGATTCAATCAGAGAACTTATCTAAGGTGATTCACTAAAGTGAGATGGTCAGAATTTAGCATTCTACAGAGAAAGCATCCAGGAAAATGGACTGTCACAGCCTGAGCTAAGTCAGGACAATATTCGAAGCTGATGCTCTAAGTCCTCTCATTTACCAGAATCTTGGAAATGTCATCGTAGCCTCCAGAGTATTTCAACTCGTTGGAGCTGCTTATTCTAGAGGTATAAGTTGCCGATGGCTTAACCACAACCGAATTACTTACTTTGGTTCCCAAAGCATAATCACCAACATGGGAAACCTTTTACATAACCAAAGTTTGCACAAAAACCAATGTTATGAATACCAACACCGATGCCAAATTTGGTTTTGTTACGATATTATACGGGTATCGATTAATACCGAATACTGTTTTGGGTAATTTTTTAAATTTATAAAACTGTTTTTTTAAATTGCAATATACTCTACTATATAATTTATAATTTTACATCAATTTTGTCTTAAAAAATCATAATAATATAAATTTAAAATAATAACAATTTATTTATTTTTATTAATATGATTTTTCACATATTTCACGTATAAATAATAACCACAATTAATATAAAAAAGATCATTAAATCATCAACAATAATATAAAATGTTTAAAATATTACAATTTCATCATATAACAAACAATAATTACATCAAAACATCAAATAAAAAGAATAATAAATATCCACGAGCCTCTAACAATTACAATTTATAGTAAGAGTTTGTGTCAAACAACCAACTATAAATGAAGCCTAAAACAAAAATATTTACAATTATATTGCATATATAGGATTTAACATATACATCAAATATAGGTAAAATTAAATGAAGATAAGAAACAAAAACCTAGAATTTTATTCAATAGAATACTCAGTCAAATTACATTGACCGCAATTCTCATTTGATATAAAATCTTTATTATTGAGAGTAGTCTCATCATGACCATCATTCAAATTCATTGAACTAAATGACATGCCAATCCTTTACTATTTAAAATTATCTTTCAAGTTACTCTCGTGTATCAAAGTTAATTCCTCAGAAAATCAATCTGCCAAAAGATCGATACTTTCAATACAGATTGGATCTACAAAACTCCTTCTTCTGTTAAAAGTCCTAGTAAATAACAAAATTAAATTATTAAAAATTATATCTAACTTTAATAATAATAATAAAAATAAATAAATAAATAACTGTAGGCGGGGCTTCGGAGGCTGCAGAGGGGCAAGTTGTAGGGGCTATGGGCGAGGGATATGACAGCTACAGGTGAGCTTTCGACTGCTTCTCATCTACGTGTGGTGTGTGTGTGCTTTTGCCTGCATGCTGTTGCTACATTTTAGGTTAAAATTTTCTTTTTGCATTTAAGTACTTGGATATTTTAAACTGTACTATAACTACTAGTAATTGACTGGTATTTCAAATATTGGTCGTCACCACTGGCCGATACAAAATAACATAGTTTTGTATCATTTTCCAACCGTTACTAGCCGATATGGTACAAAATCCAATACATTGTTAAAAACTCCACTAGTCATTAAAAAGAAAATTACACTAATTTTTCCTAGGCACAAGTTAAGAGTAAATACATTAATATATATCAAGAATAACATATTTTTGAATTACAAACATAATAATAACTACTATCTACAATGATTAAAACCAAACTTTAAAAAGAAGAAGAAGAAATCATTGAAATTCAAGCTTAACAAGAACTGAATAAAAAAGCTTTAATGAACTCTTAACTAGAATCCAATTATTAGAAGTTAGGTAAATGAAGATGGAGGTAGTGAAACAAACTTTTTTGAAGGAGAATAGCAATGTTGTCTAGTGCAGTTGGAGGATTTTTGGTGATTGGAGGGAAGGTTTTTTGAATCCCAGCATACTGTGGAAATTCCATGATATGAATAATGAAAGGAGTTGAAGTTGTATTTATAGGAGGGAGCAATTGGATTGGTTTTCTAGGGTGAGAGAGAAAATTGACAAGGGTGTTATGGTGACCTTTGATATGGCAAATGGTGAATTTATAGCATGAAAACCAATCTTACCAATAAAGCAATTGTCTATTAGGCAATATATTCTTTGTAGGCTTAAGGATCTTTGGAAAAGATGTGTTCTCTATCTCAATCAGAAAATGATAAGCTGGAAATTGAATTTTTTTATGCCCTTTTTTACCGCTAAGATTTCTTTATAGATTGTGTGGTATTGTTTTTTTGACTCCTTGAACTAGTCATTATCATAGCCACAATAATGTCTTTACCTGTCAATCTCTTTAATCAAGATTTCTCCCTAATAATGGTCACTAACATCTTTCTTAAGAATGTGTTGGCCTTTCTCAGCAATCTTTAAAGGGAGTGGATTCTGACATGTTTGTTTTAAGTGTTGGACAGCTTTGGTTTGTTCTTTACTTTATGGTGGTGGATTCTTTCTCAACAATTTGGATAAGAGAGTGGTGTAATCAAGCACATGGGGGATGAAATATATGATGTAATTTACAATTCCAAGGAATTGTTGAATATGCTTTGTGTTGATACTTTCATTAGGAAAATGTAATAGCTCATTAATTATATGTGGACCAGGTTGACAAAATCTATTATGAAAATTTAGACCCAAAAAGTCTATTTGGTTTGTCCCAATATGACTTTTCTTAGCTGAGAGCATGATTCCATATTGCTTTGTAGGACCCAAAAATGATTGGAGTAGAGTCTTATTATCTTCATGGGTTTTGGAGTATAAGAGGATGTCATCAATGTATGTGCCCACTCTTTCCAGCAACTTGATGACATCCTCTTATACTCCAAAACTCATGAAGATCATAAGAGTTTGGACCTTTGAAACAATATAGAGTAACCTAGAGTTTGAATGACATTGCGATCCATTGGTATTAAACACTGGAAATGCAGAAGGTTGTCTTGTATCTTTCTTATAGTTCTATATTCAATTTCCAAAATCCTACTTTTAAGTCAAAATTTGAAAAGATTGTTGCTTCTTTGAGGAAGTACAAGATTTGAGTGTTGAATTTTGATATTAGGAATTTATCATCTTAGAGAAATGCCTTTAGATGTTTATAATCAATTATCAACCTATTTTTTCCTCTCTTTTGTTCATATAGAAAGCTTGGCACACCCAATTTGATTTTATGGGTCCTATTAAATCTTGTTGGAGTAAGATAGCACACTCCTTTTGAGCTAACTTTAAATCATCAGGATTCATATTAGGGTGAGTAGCCTTCATAGCATTGATGTCTTCATTCTTCTTAAATGGTAGATGCATGAAGAATTAAGGATTTTTTCAAAGAGAATTGTGGTGTGAGAACTGTGCATGAATATGAGGACAGTGTTATAAAAATTGATCCCTTAGTGCCTTATAGGGAGGAGGTACTTAGGTAAGTTTAAACACATTACGTACATCTGTGTATGCACTAAAATTATTTTGAAATTTAATCCCTTTAGGTAGGATTTGAAAATTAAAGGCTCTGCAATAGACATCTATATGAATTAGGATATCTAAGCCAGGTAGATGGCTACCAAGAACTTTAGTCCACATAAAACAATTAGGGAAAATCATATCCTTAATTTTTCTTTTGCTAATAAGCTCAATTTTAAATGAAATACCATCAGTGGCAGTGAAATATTAATCATGTGATATCTAGGCTTCGGGAGGTAAGATTTTGGGCTTCATAATACTCTGACTAGATCTAGTATCGATATATCCAATAGCCTTGATAACCTTATTATATTTATCCTGTTGCAATAACTGGATATGGACATAAAGATGAGGAATAAGGATATGTTTTGAATCTACCTTCAGACATTTTTTTGTAGCATGTATAAGTAATCATCCTCAATATCTTCACCAATTAGGCCATCAGAGGATTCAAACTCATCCTCTTAAGAGTAACTGATTGGAACAACAAATTTTGTTTCTTCATCTTCATTGGATTGTTCTTCGATGAAGCCTTTAATATTGCCATTGTCATGGATAAGCCATATAGCCTCAATGGATTCTAATAGTTTTAAATATCTTTTGATCTTATTAGGATATTAATGAGCATAATGTTTTGTTCTGCCACAAATAAAACATCAATATGCCTTTTTTGCTTATGGAGTTTGACTTTTAAAGAATCGAACAAAAATGCATTGTTTTCATCTTCTAAGTGGCTTAAGATAACCTTCATTCGAGATTTGTAATTTGTGAGACTTTTTGAAGGAGAATTTCTTGTGATAATACTTCCTTTTAGCATGAAATTCACTATCCTTTTTCTCCTTGAATATGATCTTTAAATAAGTCTTTTTGCAAGCCTTTTTCAGAAAAGGCCTTCCTCTGATCATATTCTTGAAAAATGTTTATTGGTTATCAAGTTTATCAAGAGAAGCTAAGGCAAGCTAGTAGATTTCTCCAAGAGATATTTCTCTCGTATCTCTTCTTAAAGCTGTTATAGTTCTCTAGAGTTTAAGCTGTAATGCCTTTGGAAGAGGTGAGATGAGTGTATAACGAAGATTGACATCATTAAAACCATTAAGAAGATAATATCTTTCTGTTATATGTTGAAAATGTTTATGTAAATCTCTTATATCTAATGAAAAACACTTGATTTCAAAGTATTCTTACTTGACCTATTTTTCAATAAGCTAAAAATTCCCAATAAATTTTTTATGGATGACTCCAAGAAGAATTCCTATAAAGGTGAATTGAATATATTGGATTCTGTGATAGTCATCTAGACTTTGCCACCATTCTCGTAAAGTACTAGTAAAACGAGAAATAAACTCAGACAAATATCCCATAAGGGATTATTTTAGTGAGTCATCTATAGATTGATCCAAACTCCAAATTCATGGAGACATTCTCTCCATTTTTTGGGTGAAAGATCATCAAAAGAAAACCAAGGTCCTGAAGTAAGTCTGATTGGTGGTACCTATGTTGCTGGTGGAGAGGGTCTTACTGGTTCAGTTCCTATAAATTCATCTTCATTAATATCTAGTTCAACTTCAGTTGATTTAGGCATAGTCATCATGATCTGAGTTAATTCAGATAAATAAACAAAGTGCTTTGATCCTTCTAAAGATTGTTCAGACATTTTAAAGGATTGTTCAAATATATCAGAATGCTTAAGTGTGTATTCTATAGATTTCTCTAGAGTTACTGTTGGTTCAAGAGTTGCAATTAGCTCTTATTGAGGAGCTTTATCTTTTCCAGTGGATGGAGAATGTTGAGCTTTTGGTGGTGAAAAAGGTAGAGTTTTAATCTGTAAAGGTTTTGTCCATGAATCAACAGTTTTGTTATGTGAAGGTGATGGATCATAATTTTTGTCATTTTTGGGCTTCGTGGTTTGGTAGGTTTAGTTCTAGGATGAATATGCTACATAATCAAAGGATAGTTCATTTTAAACACTTTCTGATAGTTAGTAGATTTAGGATAAGTTAAAGATCAATTGATGGGTTGTATGACTGGAAAACTTATAGGATAGGCTTTATAAACAATCTTGGACTGTTATGTTTGTATGTCAACTTCCATTCGTTGAAGTACTTCTTTCACTCTTCGAAACTTTTGTTCTTTGTTTATAAAATCATGTCCAAAATATTGTGTTTCAATGTATTATCTGAGATCAACATCAAGTTGAGCCATTTGATCTTTCAAGGATGTGTATAGCTTTTAGATTTAATAAGAGACTATTTCTACCCTTTGTTGAGTAGCTTGAGTTTGTTGGTTAATCCCATCAAGCTTAATATCAATTCGGCGTGGAACTTTGATTTAGGTCATAACAGTATTAGTGTGCCAGTTGAGTACTTCATCTGTAGGGCTGGATACAAGGGTACCATAAGAGGTGATTCCTGTAAAACAAATATAAGGGTTGGAGATAACCCTATTAGCATCATCAGTATGCCTTGTCAGGGTAGGAAATTCATCCTCATACTATCTCATTATCATGTAATGAATTGGTGTTGGAGTGGTAACAGGAATAGGAGAAATGATAGGTGGAGGTTTGTTGGGTATGGGTTATTTAAAGCACAAATGATCATTTCCAACAACTTTGAGTAGCTCATGAAGAGTATTAGGTCTCGATTGTATGTTTTAAAGCCCAAACCAAAGTCTTGAACCTGGATCATGATCACCATATCTAGAGTGAAAATCTTGAGAAAGTTGAAAACAATGAAATTCTTTAGGATGTTGCCTTTTTTTGATTCAAGATTTTATCTTCCCTTTTCAAACATAGACTTCATCATCACTATCTGTGTCATCAAAGTCTAGTGGACATATTCCACAATTTGGTTCACAAATGGATGGTTCCACATCCTATATGAAATTTCCTCTGATGAATGATGTAGATATGTTGTCCATCAAATTTAACATAATGAATTGGAGGTCCATCTTTGCCTTCTTTATGTGATAACATTGGTTAAAAACAGGTTTATATGTTCTTGAAGAGTTGATCTTCATTAGACCTAGTGTAGATGGATCTAACATATCTATCTTATAGTGCCATGAGAATAAGAGGAGTAGTTGTTGTAGGAAAATCCCGGTGTGTGCATCACATACACACGGTACGGAAAAACAAAAACAAAAATTTTTGTTCTATCTTCTACATCCTGCAGCATCTACTTTTCTGTCGTCTGGTTTCTATCGTCTGCTATTTCTTTCGTCTGTTTTCTATCGTCTGATTTCTATCGGCTGATTTCTATCGTCTGGTTTTCTATCATCTGATTTCTATCGGCTGACTTCTATCATCTGTTTTCTATCGTCTGGTTTTCTATCGACTGATTTCTATCGGCTGACTTCTATCGTCTGGTTTCTATCGTCTGATTTCTATTGTCTGTTTTCTATCGTCTGTTTTCTATCGTCTTCTATTCTGTCGTCTGGTTTACTATTCTATCGTCTGCTTTTCCTATCGTCTGGTTTACTATTCTATCGTCTGCTTTTCCTATCATCTGGTTTACTATTTTATCGTCTACTTTTCCTATCGTCTGGTTTACTATTCTATCGTCTGCTTTACTATCGTCTATGTTACTATCGTCTATTTTACTATCGTCTGTTTTACGGTTCTATCGTCTGTTTTTCATCGTCTTCTATTCTATCGTATGTTTTACGGTTCTATCGTCTGTTTTTCATCATCTTCTATTCTATCGTCTGTTTTCCTGCTTTTCCCCTTAAATTCTGCATGTATCATCTAGCCCGCATGAAAACTGAAAGTAGCAATGTAACAGCTTAAAGAGTCATGATAAACCATAACATATAAGCATTTCATTTGTGTCGAAATAAATGTATTACAATGCTTTACTAGGCATTTCAAGCCCTTTTTAACATGTTTCAAAGTACATCTTGCCAAAACCGAAATCTCCCAAAATGCATTTAAAGCATTGTTTTACAAAATATGATTTGAAATAAACAAAAACACAATTCTTGGAGTATGCCCTTTTTGTGCTCAATCCTCATGCTCGTGCTCTTCACCTGGATGTGATGGAATTTGAGGGGGTGAGCTAATGCTCGTAGGTAACATGGTTATATTTATATTAATAAGCTGAATTTTGACTTATCTTTCATACATTAGCTGTTTCTACTGATAAGCATGCAATTATGCATTTCATGAATTGAACATCTCAAAACATATAATTCAAGTA
>JANKOE010000002.1:30440025-30454745 GCA_026284465.1 Erythroxylum citrifolium | reverse complement strand
TTTTCAGTTTTTTATTAGAAATCTCAACCAAACAAGTTTTTGTTTTCAGTTTTTATATTACAAATCTCAACCAAACAAGTTTTCGTTTTTTTAGAAAAGAAAAACAGAAACTAAAAACAGGAAACAGAAACAAAAAACAACAACAGAAAAACAAAAGTGGAACCAAACGACCCCTAAATTTAATTTTAGTTTTACTTTTTTAAAAGTTTTAACTAGGGTTAGTAACAATGTAGAGAGATTCATGACACATCTGATATCCATCTTTTTTTTTTGGTATAGAGGAAACAAAAAGAAAACTGCAAAAAGAAACTCAACCCCGTAAATACAGGGTACCGGCTGTATCACTCAGCAGCAGAAGAGAAACAGACGCAGGGGGTAAGTCCAATACACGATTGTCAACAGTCGGAGAACGCCCACCGAGCTTAGCGAGATGATCGGCAACCGAGTTCCCTTCACGGAGCACATGGGCCATTGTCACACACCAATCTTGTTGCAACAAAACTTTGATATCAAAAATAATGTTTGCATGACAGTGTGTCATCCATTCCCTCCCTTCCAAAAGTCGCAAGGCCTCCGTAGAATCTGACCATAGAGCAATATTCCGAAAGCGATTAGCCCAAGCTAACGACAATCCTCTTTTAATAGCTAGAAGCTCAGCCTCCATATTCGATCTAAACCCAATTGACTCTGAAAAACCAAGCAATCAAGCTCCTTGCGCATTCCGAAAGACGCCGCCAATGCCCGCTGGACCCGGATTGCCAATAGCACTTCCATCAACATTCAAAGCCACAAAATCCTCATTGGGAGGCACCCACTTCACCCATTGGACCTTTGCATTGGCATTAGGAGAGCCCAAAGCGAAACAACCAACAAAGTCCTGAATAACTTGCCAGGTCCATGTCAGTTGAGCATGAAGATCTAAAAGTTTACCATCAATCACCTCCTGATTACGTAACCTCCAAAAGGCCCAAAGACAAGCACCAAAATTAATATCCCAGTCAACCTGATTACATACTCAAGCGTTGAGGTACCGGATACATTTATCCACTTCTGACGATTGTCAGAGGTGCCATCGGGAACCGGAGATGATGGAACATGTTTTGCGGTCTTGTCCCAAAGTCCGCGTCCTTTGGGAGGTGGTGTTTGGTTCAGGTAACTTTCCGGATTTCTTTTCTCTTGATTTTAGGGACTGGCTTTTCATATGCATAATAAAACATAGCAAATACTTGAAACCTAATCAGCTATCATGGCCCTACTAACTTATAAATTAAAATCAAAGTGAAAAATAGAAAAAATTAAAAGGTTAACAACGTGTAAATAAAAAATTAAATTTAACTTAAAAAGTCATTATTAAAATTTTATTCAATAAATATAGTCATAATAAAATATTTTTGTCATAACGCACAACAAATTATATGAGAAATCTCTACGATTAAAAAATCGAACTAGTTCGGGTGGCTTAATCATAAAAGCTTTAAATCTGTCAAATTTTTAATTCGGTTTTTAACTTTTCGGTTTGATTTATCTTAATAAACAATTTTGTTAAAAATTGATTAATTTATTAATTAATCAGTCAACTTTTGTGAACTAATTAATTTACATTTAATATTCTCTTTTTTTAATTAAACTTTAAATTTAGGACGATCTTTTTTAATATTATTTGAAATGCTATATGTAATGTTTGCGTGCGGGTTTGATTCAGCTCTATCTTTGTTTTTTTGCCCCCTCCAGCCGTCTAACTAGTTTCTAGAATCATTCCACCTTGATTAGTGTCTAGGTTCAATGCACATTTTGTCAAAATGCATTTCTTGGGTCAAACAAGTCTGGTTTGAGTGATAAAGAATTTTAAGAAACAATTTGGGTCTTGGCGTTTCGGATATGGGTTTTAGCTTAAGCTCGAACTCGTTCAAATTGATACGAACAACGTTTGTGGACCGTAATTTAAGATCGTGTTGATATGATATGCTTAAATTCCACGTTCATACTTTGATTAAGATAGATGATTGATCAGTTTTAAGTGTGTGGATGATCCATCCAGAGAAACCAAATCCGTCAAGAGCTTATTATTGGTTGCAGAAGGTGTTGGCTTTGGTATCCGGAATCATTGATAACTTTCTGTATATTTCTCTCTGTTTTAATCATACAATGATGGGTACAATTTATACAATTACTGCTATGCTATACAAGGAAAGGTCTAAATGCTATTCAATCTGTTGCTTAATTCTATGATGTGGTGAGTGGAGCTGATCACTCCTATTCTGATCCTAAATCAAATGCTGATTTATTTCCTTGTTTCAACAATATCTTCCCAATCTCGGTTCCATACACCCCCAAGAAAAATGTTAGACTTAGTAGGATTTACCTGCAATCCCGCCACACAATTAAGTTCATTTAGCCCATCAAGTAAAATATGGACAGAAATGGGGTCACCATGGGAAAGAAGCATAAGATCATCCGCAAACGCCAAATGGGTGATCCCAAGTTGTTTGCATTTAGGGTGATAGTTAAAAGAAGAGCCAGCAGTCCACAAATGTAGCACTAATGAGAGGTATTCCAAGCAGAAGAGGAACAAGATTGGTGACATCGGGTCACCCTGTCGCAGACCTCGTCTACCCTTAAATATGCCATGAAGACTTCCATTGATCAAGATCGAGAATGAAGTCGTAGTGATGCACTCAATAATCCAAGCAACAAACCGAGTGGGGAACCCCAACCCCAGCATCATTTCCTCCAGAAAAGCCCAGGAGACTGTATCATAAGCTTTCGAAATATCAACTTTGAGCATACAGCGAGGTGAGATACGTTTTCTGCCATAGCCCCGTGCTAATTTTTAGGTAAGAAAGATATTATCCCGCATATTACGCCTAGGCACAAATGCTGATTGGGTTGGATTTATTAAGGCACCCACTACCCCTGTCATGCGCTCTGTCAAAATCTTCGAAATTACTTTATAAACAACATTCAAACGGGCAATGGGCCGAAAGTTGAAAACTTTCGGGGTAGTCTTGGTTTTTGGGATGAGGGTGATAATAGTATAATTGAGTTGTTTTAACAAACGCCCAAACTCAAAACATTCATGAACTGCCACCCATACATCACCTCCAATCCGATCCCATTGGTGTTTAAAGAAGGCCGAAGTAAACCCATCCGGCCCTGGAGCTTTGTCATTCCCAATATCAAACATACCCCATCGGATGTCAGCATCTGCTATAGGGGCAAGCAACCAATCACACATGTCCGAGTTAAGAACTGCACCATGATTAACAATTTGTGGGTCCACCCTTTCCCGTGGACTAGAAGAGCCAAAGAGCTTTTGGTAATAAGATACTAAGCAGGATGCAACCTCCTCCAATGAGGTAGTTTCAGAGCCATCAGCTTTAAGGAGGTGGGTGATGGAATTCAATCACTTCCTTTTCTTTACCAAACCTGAAAAATAGCGGGTATTGCGATCAGCTTCCATCAGGTGTCGGCTCTTATCTTTTTGTTAAAAAAACATACGTTCAGCCTCCTGCAGAAACAGGGCATTCCTGTGCTTAGATTTCAGCAAGTCAGCAAGGCGCACATCCGTAGGGTGAGTGAGGGAGTCTTGGTAGGCTAGCTGGAATTCCTCCTGTGTTTCCTTGACCTTGCTAGAAATGTGCCCATATGCCAGTTTATTCAAATTCTTCAAGGGATTTTTCAGCGCCTTCAACTTAGACGCAAGGAGAAATTGAGCAATTCCAGCCATTGAAGATGCCCAAGTAGAGTCAACAATACCCGAGAACTAGGGGTGATGAAGCTAGAAATTAAAGAATTTAAACGGCCTATTACCCTGAAGCTCATGTTGCCAAAGTTCAACAATGGTTGGACAGTGATCTGAATTAATTCTCATAGAAAAGAAATGAGCCCGACAGTACCAATCATTGGCTTCCCAAGCAGTATTAACAAGCACCCGATCCAATTTTTCCCATAATTGATTTTTCTGCCATGTGAACACCTCGCCTGTTGAAGGGGCATCATCAAGACCTGTGGCTACACAGAACTCCTGCAAGTCTTTCAACAAGTATGCCGTAGATGGTTTACACCCTATACGCTTCGTTGCTCGCCGAACACAGTTGAAGTCACCCATAATCACCCATGGAATTCTATTGCTTACATTCAACCCTGAACGACGATTCCAAATTTCCCGCCTCTTAGGCACACTATAATGGCCATAGATACAAGACACCAAAAAGTCTCGCTTCGTAGTTCGTTGAATAAGCCGACAAAGGATATGTTGCTCAGCAACCTCCAAAACCTGACAAGAGTAGAAGTCAGGGTGCCACACAATGGCTATACGCCCTTTCTCAATCAACTGAAAAATTATGTGCAAAAGCCCATCCCGGAAAACGCCTACAAACCAACCGCTTTAAACCTTTTTCAGTAAGCTTAGTTTCTAAGAGGCATAAGAATTTACAATGGTGTTGTCGAGCAAGAGCGACAACACTATTCTGTCGCGAGATCGTGCCAAGACCTTGGACATTCCAACAAAGCAGATTCATTATTGCAAGCGGGAGGTCCCTACCCCGCCAGGTTTACTTGAGGAACCGACAAAATCTCTGGAACATCCAGCAAAAGCACTCCGTGAACTAGACTGCCCCTTCCCCCCTTCAGGTAATCCAAGATTAACACCAAGGACATCCTTACCTTTGGGAGTAGTCGACACCAGAAGACCCTGCTTACCTTCAGCCCCTTTGCCTAGAGAAGTCTCTTGTTCCTTTGGATTAGCAGCTGTCCTTGGAGTACGCAATAGAATCGCATCATTGGTTTGGCCCATTTGGCTGGTCTGATTGACAGGTGCTGTTTGAGAGGCTGGGGGTACAGAATGCCGCTCAATGACTTCTGAAGCTAAGGTTGTATTCGGTTGTTCATGGCTGCGATTTGCCCCTATTACACCCTCCAGATTGGACGCATTCACAGGCTGGGAATTAGCAGCTTGTGACACCCCTACTTTCGGCACCCATTTCTGCACTGTTAAGGAAGATTTCTTGCATGTAAAGAAATTATGCCCGAACAACTTACAAGAGCAGCAGTAATGTGGGAAGGTTTCATAAACAATCAGCTAGGTTAATCGATTGCCCTCAGGTAAGTTGACCACAAAGCTAGTAACAAGTTTTTTGGATACGTCCACTTCAACAAAAAGATGAGCATACCCAACTCTGGATTGTAAGTTAGTGATCTAATCAGTACAGAGAGGTTTCCCTACCATGGAACCCAACTTGGAAAGGCCTTTGGGAGTCCACAAATCAAGTGGAACATTCGGAAGTTTAATCCAGATGGTCAACTCCATAAAATCCTGAAAATTGAAAGCGAAGCCAGGCGAAAGTGTTTTCAACATCAGAGTTTTACCAAACAAAATGTAAGCCCCCCCCCCCTGGCCAACACTCTAGTACGGTCCACATCTGATTCAAACCGAAAAACAAGCCACCCACCCTCATGGGGAATTAGTTTGCAAGTCACACCCCATTGATTAATGAGTCCTTCCACAGCTTTCATACCCGGGAAATGACCATTGAACACACCCACCAAACAAAAACCCCATTCACTTTCCAGTTCCAATCTATCCTCAGCCAAAATGTTGACCTCATTTGCCACAGAAATGTGTTCAAGAGGCATCCCTTGTGTGAGGTCACAATTCTGGCGAAAAAGACTAGCAAAAAAGGGTTTACTCGGAGCATTCTCTACAATTCCAGAAAGGCTAGTTGCCTGTTGTGAACCACTTGGATCTTCACCTCCACTCTATGAAGTCGGCAGTGGGGTTGGCCTTTGATCAAGCACCTGGTCTGCAGACTGGGCTGAACTGGAGTCTTCAGATTCCACAGTATCTTTACTACCCAGATCGATTTCGTGGCCATCAGAGGAGGATTCAACATCACAAAGATCGGCATTAAGGATCTCATTAACAATACCTTTCCCAGATTTCAAAGACGCACCAGACTTCCGTACCGAAGACATTCAGGCTGGTTGGTGAGGTTTAGCGGTTCTAATACCCGCAGGCTTTCATATCATTCAACACCAAGTTACCAGAGCCTGCACCATTAGGCACATTAGGAGAGACAGGGGCAGAGAGCACCGCAGCTGCCCTAGAACCCTTAGATGAAGGACCTAACGGAGGTTTGGCCAACCCCTCGCCTAGGGCCCCCGACCGCTCTTCAGAAGAAGCACATCCTTGAGAAGGTTTTCGGCCCATGTAATAACTACAAGCTGACAATGTCACTCACTCGAGAAGGTCGACTCCCTAGCTTAGGGCAGGCGGGAAAACAAACCATGCACAAATCCAAAGTCGAACACTGAAAAGCTACAAGAAGAGTCGTAGAACCAGGAAGAAACCAGCAGAAAGTGAAACCAGGCAGAGACAGAAGGTGGACGAGATCTAAGAGAAAATCTCCTAGAGAGAGACACTCTCAGACGCCTAGAACCGAACAAGTGTTGAAGTTAGTGCAAAGAGACAGAGAGAAACCTTCTTGGATGATTTTGACAGGGGATATCAGGTTTTGTTATGCACATCATGAACCACAAAGGAGTTTTTGTTGTACTCAATCAAACAGACAATTTCCTGAAGCCCTATCTGGAACTGAGATACATAAAGAGTGTTGCATAGCCAAAGATGGGAAATTTTCAGTGGCGAGCGACGTGTGTGGTGGAAGACTAATCCACAGTTGTAAAGTTTTAACTTTACTTTATCAACTTCATAAACTATCTTCTTGAGTTTACGACTACATCTTCTTCTTATATTGCTTTTTATTAAAATAATAAACTCATTAATATTACTTATGTTTTATTATCATCAATGCATCGACTGAAATCCTTTTAGTTCACCAAGCTCCACTAATAACTAATTAAAAAATAACACCGAATCTTCTCTAGTTAGAAACTAGGAGCACATATATCAATATACACTAAGAAGAACATATTTCTACAAATATAATTATTGGCATCACCCGTATCGGTGGAAACCAAACTTAGAAGAAAAGAAGAAAAACTCACTAATATATAAGCCTATCAAAAACTGAACGAAAAATAGTCTTAAAGAACGAAAAATAGTCTTAAACTGTTCAGAAATTGGGTGAATGAGTCCTCAATATGTCTATAAAACTTAAATTCAATCAGACCATATTTCCCTACTCGTTTATGCACTTCACCAAAACTATTCTGATTTTCTTTCTTTTCTCCTCGTTTCCGAAACTGCTGTATTCCGTTTTTTTCTTTTCCATCTTGAAAAACAGCCCTAAACTTCAGAAATAATTTGAAGGCATACGTTTCGCGAGTAGTGCGGGGTGAGCTTCTCTCGGCTAGGTTAACTATTATTGGTCTGCTATAATAATTATAATAAATTGAAGTCTTGAGCTTCTCTCGGCTAGGTTAACTATTATTGGTCTGCTATAATAATTATTATAAATTGAAGTCTTATTTCTGAAGTTTTGGGTAACTGCCTCAAGCCTCACTCGAACAAGTAAACTACAATACATGTGAAAAAAACACAGCTTTTGGATTTCTCAAAAAGTATTGCTAATATACTTTGAGGTATATAAAGAGTTAAAAATTTTGAAGCGGCTGGATTTTACAAATCTCATATAGAATCTTAAGTTAATTGCAAAAATAGTTTGTGTGGGGAAGAAAAGCAATTTCTGTAAACATAAACTCGATACATTAGAAGAGCAGATTAGATCGTTTAATCAAACAGGATTTCTGGAGCCATAATAAGATGATCTATTCACTTTTCGATCTACCCTGTCATATAATTCTAGTGGACTCTCAGGTGCTTAAAGTAAACAACTAGAAAACACTAAATTAGTTGTAGCTCCTTATATGCAATGCAAGCCTTATTGTTTCAATCAACAATGTTTAAATCTCTGCTTCCTTTTTCATCCCTCTAATGTATTCCATCGTTTTCTTTTCTTCATGTTCCCTTGGTTTGAGGAGCATTTAATCAGCTCTCACCACTTTTTCTGATGTGTTCATCGAGCCAAGAAATGATATCATTTAAAACTTGAGTTATCACTGCCTCTGGCTCACCTTCGAGTAGAGCATGATAAGAATCCTTATAAAGTTTAAATGTCTTGTCTGAACTGCTTGCTTTCTCATACAAAGCCTTGCTGACAGAAGGATCCGTTACAATATCAGCCTCTCCATGAAGAATCAAAAGCGGCAGAGAGATCTGCACACAAATTTGTGATAAGTTTGAGCCATCAAGCCTCCTAACACAATATAATTCCTCAATCAACTGAAGCTTTTGTGTATGAATAAGCTGCACAGATCTCTGAGATGTTAGAATATGACTATCCAATCGAATTTCAGGTATTGTATCTTGTTAATAAACTTGGAACACAAAGAAATGCGATTGTTACATGAATCAGAAAATTATAGAATTATGCCTTTAGTAAATAAATTATTACTGTACCGGCCAGAGTATGATGAAGTGCTTCAGAAATGTCAAAAGACAGGTCCTGTACCTACTTAAACTAATATGGCTTCTTCAGCACAGTTAAGAATCTTTCTCTGCTGTTTTTTCTTTTTTGTTCCCCTTAACAGTTTGGCCTCAATGCTATTAGACATCTATGCCACAAGCCTGACTTCCAGCAGAACCTTCATCTATATCACTATAGGTTCCTCCAACAAATTCAATTAAATGCCTCGATTCTATCAAGATTATTGCAACTAAACCTATCAATATTCTAGCAACTTCCTTTTTTCACCCTTAACTGGGACCCCTTTGGGCCAAATTTCTCAACCCCCACCACTGAGATAACTTAGCCATTCCAAGGGTAAGCCTTGTTCTCTCAACTGGAAATCTGTTCAGGTATTTCCTGGCTTTTCCAGATAACAACCAATGGCAGGTCACTAGAGAAAATAAAAAGAAGCTAAAAGGGAAACAACAAATCTGAATCAAAAGAGGACCAAGTGGTCAGTATCCACAGCTATAACAAGATAAGATAATAGCGCAGAAACTAGATTACTTCTTGCAATCGAGATTCTATCTCTTGTGTGACTTTGAGCATTTCTAGAGCGGTCTTCAACCGTGGTTTATCCTTGTAAGCAATAACATTATAAACTACCTGCATTTTGGTAAGCAAAAGCCACACGGAAAAGAGCAAAAATAAGGTCAACATAAAAGTTCGGAATTGGAAAGAAATGAAAAACACAGTTGATGAATGAACAAAACCAACATCTTTCATCTTAATTATGGGGTCAGTCTGGCATCCAGAAAATTGTTCAAATTCAAGTCACAAACATTGAAGCATAAAAAATGTCAGCAACAAAGTATATGATACACCACAGCTTGTTTAAAATCTAATCTAAAAATACATGTTTGCTTAAGTGTATTTTTATCCAGTAGACATTTATGAAATGAATGAGATTTTTTATCATAAGCTAGATGTTAGTGCTTGTTGACTAAATACAAGTGTTAAAAGGGAGGTAACCAAAATCTCTTTGAGTAATACAACAATCAAACATATTATCTTCTCCATGATACATCTTCTCTTTGATAGAACTCTATATCGATTAGCAATCTGGCTGGGTTTAAAGCATCCAACATGTAAATTATCAACTAATACTGACAATGCAGAACATGCACAAATCATTGTTTAAATAGTAATTCAGTTATAAATAGACAAACCAATTCTCTATTCTTCACATCCCTAAATGCTGCCTCAGCCAAATCCTTCTGTGGGACTAACTTGTGCTTTGGAAGAAAATTAGCTATGCCGATCAAGAATTGTTTCACAGCCCAGGGTGGAACCATGTCATCTGCAATCTATAAAATATGATTTTACTTAACATGAAAGAAGTGTTGATAGAAAGGAACGATGCAACAGAAAAAAGTCCAGAAACAAACTTTGCACATCGGTGCAACAAGAATGGCGCCATTCCATGCTTTTGGCTGCTTTAAGTGCACCTTCAAAGCTACAGCTCCACCCATTGACTCTCCAAACAGGAAGCTTGGAAGAGAACAAAACTCAGGGTTCTCTGTCATTCAAATGAAAGAGGAACTCATTATATAACTTCGCACCATATTCTTGGGATGATATTCAACCAAAACAAAAACAAGCATAGACAATCTATCACATTGGCTACACACAGATCTTCAAATTATGATCGAACAAAGGGTGTGTGCAGGATCACTTTCTCTTTTTGAGCACTTTCATCATCACATGATGTTTTAGTGGGCTGAATATTGTGAGTTCCCACTGCAGGAATCACAAGCTATTGCCTGTTCTTATACTCTCATCAAAGATATCTCATGAGTGGCTGCATCATAAAATGGTTCGAGTCACCCAACCTAGTGCTATGCACATCGTATTGATAACAAATACCTAGAAACTATTTAGTTGAGCCCAATACCAAGGGTTACTTTTACCATTCTTCAGATTTTTTTATTTTCCTGAAATATTCACCCCCCACCCCTTCAAATTCATGGTCAGGAATGAAAAGACAATGTATACGTGAAAACACACAAAAAGGCACTCTCAAGATCCTTCATGGCTTTTGCTGGAGGCCAGACCTGTTCTCAAGAAGTTGAACTTCACTTAGCACAACAGTAGTCAGTAGTCACACCACAATGCCTCTATGAAACTTCTCGTGGCACAAAACAAGTTAAATAAAACATCGAATTTCATCCTGATGTTGGCTACCCCTTAAATATCATCATGCAATTGTACATCCCTGGATCCAACATTTCAAAAACTTATTCCTCGAGAGCTAGAAGTTAAATTTCATCCAATACAAGTTGAATGCAGACAGAAACAAGCTCAATCGTTGAACCAATTAAACAGACTTAATCAGCCTCGATAAAAACATATACGACTATTGGCAGTTCTTAAGATAAAAAACAACCAACCGAACCTTTGAATTTCGAGAACTGCTCGATAACATCATCAACAAGCTTTTCAAAATTGGGGATAAAGCAATGAAGGCCTTCTGAAAGACCAAATCCTGGGTAGTCCATTGCAAAAACTCCATATCCGGATGTTGCCAACTTCCTTGCCACTCCTGCATATAATGGCCATAGGTAATTATTCTGGGCATCATGATATAGAGCTACGTATTGAACACTACTGCTTGATAATAGCCACATGCCTTCAAAGAAAAAAGTGCAAGTGTCTCCATAACCGTGACAAAAACACACCACGGCTTTCGGGGGAGAGAGCTCCGGAAGCCAACTTATTGTGAAAATTTCCAATCCTTTACAATTCACTTCATAAGACTGAAAGGAAAAAATGTCACATCATACTCTGTGTCTCAAAAGTAGACGTGAGACTGCTCAACTTTGCAAAGCTAAAAGTAAATATTGTGGATTAAACATCAAGTGCTAATACAATGAATAACACCGAATCCTTTTGTTCTATTCCAGTAAGTAGAATCAAACACACAAGCTCAAAGATGATGCTGCCACCACTTAAATTCATGAGAAGTCAAAATAACATTGAAGTTCCATATGATCAGAGAACCAAAAAATAGATTAATCTAGAAATCTATAGAGGTAGAACCATGCACTACTGCAAATGGCTATGTTTCATTGTAACAAATTGCGCACCCAACAAAACGAAGGGTGATTCTTTTCCTCGTGAATACAATGCCCCCCTGTAGAGGAAGCGAGAGGGATAGGGTGAGAGAGAGCGAGGAAAGGGGAATCATTGGAAAATGCAAATTTTTGCAACTATCGCACATCACAAGCACCACAACGAATTAAATACCACCCAGACCCACAAGCCGAAGGTTTTTACTACAATGGGTCCGGAATTCCTTCTCCTTGCCATTTTACAGCTACGTCCACATGGACATGTATTATTCATTCTCTATTCCCAATAAAAGACTTAATAAGCCTCATCCAGTAAACCAAATTTTTTGGGTGATCCGTCAACCAAAAACACATTATCAGTACTAAGTTTAGTTAGGAGAGTCCATCTGAATTTAAAGTTGCAATAGATCTCTAGGGCCTGTCACTTCGTGCTCATTAATTCACAACCGCCACCGACACCGACTTAGTAGTTACAACGAAGAACACAAAAGTCAAAGCTTTTACCTCCTTCATTTTCAGCCCTTCACATGGGGTCTGCAAAAATCACGAGAGAGACGGACAACGGCCAAATTACAATCAGACATCCTTGATCTGACCTTTCATAATCAACCGTAGCATTAAAATGAAAAACATAAGACCTTAAAGAGGATATGATCAATCCCAAGTTGCACATCTTTAAAGGCGTCCCGAGCGCGTCGTCTAGCAGAGACCCCATCCATGTTGGCATTGATAATCTTTCGCAACTCACGGTCGATGCCTGCAAACTTTTCCTTGCTCGCCATTACGCTCTTTTCCCTCCTTTTCCTACTTTTTCCCTGCAAGCAAACAACAGCTACCCACCACCGGCAGCAGCCAACAAATCCACGTAATGAAAAAAATCAGTATTATAATAGTTAAGGAACTGCAAATGGCATGCTATTGTTCTTCCTGTTTTTTTTCCCCCTAGAAACTTGAAATAACGATAATGTTAAACTAAGTAGAGAGAGATAGTAACTTTGACTGCGTAAGCAATGGCGGAGAGAGCAGAATTTTCCGGTCATTTGTTATTTAAATAAAATAAAATCTGACTTTGTTAATTATTTCTGGAGGTGGATCTGAGTTCTGTTGTTTCGGGTGTTTGCTTTTATTTGATTATGGTTGTTAAGTATTTTATAATCTTTGATTATTGCTATGTTTTATTTTGATTAGAATCGTCGAAAAGGGGTGGCGTATGAACTTCCGTCACGCACTGCATCGGATTCTACTCTTCCGCACACACTCACCGTGGGATTGACTTTGGACGTGTACGATGAGGGTTTTGTCTTTGATTTGTGGCTGCAAGTTATTGACTCCTTTTTCGTTTTTGTTTTTAAGCAATAATAGTCATCACAAGATCTGATTTTGCTTAGGATAAAAACAAGAAATCCGTATTACCTCAAACTATTGATGTGTATGAAAATATTATTCCATACGTAACGTTTTTAAGAGAGAGAGAAAGAATGGACTAGTATCTGACAATTCAATCCAACTTCTAGATGATTGCTGTCTAGTTGTCAACACCACCCCCTCAAAAACTATAAAAATACATATTTTTCTTTTTTAATATTGAATAAAATTGGCTTATATCTCTATCTTATTGTAGATTTAAATAATATAAATTATTTTTTTTCAAGATATATATCGGCATTTTTGGTCCATACAAATTTGGTTTATAAACTATCAGATCATAAAGGAAGCTGGACTTGCAGTGTCCAACAAATCAAGTCTAGTTTGGGTTACGAGCCTCGGCCCTGGCCCATCCAGAACGAGAATTGCCAACTAATCCGATCCCTTAAACGTGGCTCACCGCTCACGTGCTTACTTTATCACAAAATATCTTGGGAGCAACATCCGGACACGTATATTTTTTTTCGGTACCAGAAGTCAAAAGACAGCGATATCAACGTCCCTGATGCAAAGGAGAAGTATGGGACCCACTTAATTGACAGGCTCCACCATTTTCGCTGTGCTACGCATCTGCATGATCAACGCTTTACTGTCTCTCCCCACCCCTTCATAGTCACAATCCAATCCCAACGCAACACCTGTTTCATTGAAAAGTCAAAGTTGGCAACACTCTAATCGAACAGAATAAATAAATTATTAAAGAAAACGGTTGGAAGTAAGTACTTAATAGTTGTGTGTGGGATACAGCTTGTCGTTAGACTAGGTTCCGTTCAGTCGGGTAAATCCAAGTCATGCATTCAGCTTTGATAGTGATTCGTCAAAGCTCATTGTCCCCTTTTTCAGAAATAAAATAATGACATCATATTTAAGCACGTAAACTACTTTATATAAGAAAATGGACTTTTCACTTATTTATCAGAATATTACGGGGCAGATCACTGACCGCAATAGAGTCATAGACCAAGTATTTGTGAAAATTAAAACTCTAACCATACGACGTCGTTAAGTACGCTTATTACCAAGTCCACACAACTCACAACTACTACCGCTTTAGTCCTAATCCTATAAAAAGCCGCCATCACCAGCCCTATTTTCTCTCTCTCTCGTGTTAAGCCCCGTCGTCGCTCGCTTCTCTTTTCTCAGGAGGGCTTCTTCTGGTACGTCCCTCTCTCTCTGGCCTGTTTTCTACTTTTATGTATATGTATATGTATGCTAATACAAGGATTCGTAGCTACGTGCAAGTTAGGGTATCGAATTAAGGCTATGTGCAATCAGATCTGTCCGTGCTAATCTATTCTCTACCATTTTAATATAGATCAGATCTAGTATGTCTCGGGTATCTGCTGTGTTGTTGTTTTTTCCTCCCCTTTTTGGGTGGTTTTGTTGCTGGCGTCCTCTTTTTGTTTCCCTTGTGAATCGTCGTCCACAGTTGCTGGTAGTTGTTTATATTAATTGACACGCTGTTTTCTGGTTCGAGTTTTATTGTCCCTAAAAGTAGAAATAAATTTATTCCTTTGTTTTTCGTCGAAGGAGTTTCCTGATTGGTAAGGATTTGCTTAGCAGTGGGTTTGCATATATAATTATAGGAAATTCTGGGTTTCTGTTAACTTGTTGAAGGTTTGTGGTTCAGATCTGTTGTTGATTATGTCAATGATGTGACTCCTGTTGTTTCGTTGCTGATGTCATGAACATGGAATATAAGGATCATTTTAACTAATTGCTAACTTTTGGTATTTAGTTTTATGGTGGTATAAAA
>JANKOE010000002.1:30371084-30381774 GCA_026284465.1 Erythroxylum citrifolium | reverse complement strand
TACTCTCTTTTAATACATGCTACCTAACTCATTTAATGTCATATGCTAATTAATGCTATCTTAATTTGATCTATTAAAACTCTAATTTCCTTTAATCATGCTTAATAACATAAAAAAAATTCTGGGGCTAACATGATGCTTCCTATGGACTTCAAAACCAAGAAGAAGTGTTTATCACTAGCCTTAAACCATGCGTATAAATGTATTTCGTGTCCATACCTTCGATCTCATATGGCCCATCAACTATATTAGAGCACATGTAGGGGTTTAATACAATATGGAAACAATCCCATAATCTTTTTTAGTGATACAATGTCCACTAAACCTAAAGGACGCCTCTTGGCATTGTTTCCAACAAAAATTGTCATTTTTAGATAAAATTCACACTATACACATCTTGCTACAAGAACAAATATATAATCACTTAGTTCTACTAAAGTTAGTCATAAGGTTATATCACGATTTACATAATTAAGATAGAAGAGATACACATTATATTGCTTCCATAGATATAACAAGTAAAATAATTAGGTTTTACACTGTAAGATGACGAAATATGTTGTATGGAAATATTAATTAGCCATCGTTTTTTAATAAATAGTATCATTGGCATATGAAATTATTTTCTTTTATCCACTTTTACCACCTAATAATCACAAAATATGGGTATGCACAAATTTCAAAAATTATGCCATTGTACTAAAATATATTAAAGAACTTTAGTTGTCGTTGCAAAAACACATAAAACTAAAGAATTTGTAAGGAAAACCAAGTATTGAAGTCACAAGTAATTTAGTGCTAATCAAATAATGAAATACAAAACAGTTTGTGTGCAAGAATTTGTGTTTCTCTTAATCAAATTTATTTTTGTGTTAAAATGTTTTCACATATTTATATGATTACAAGTCCTCGGTGTTGACATTACATTGTATAATATTTCTAGTACTAGCATATATAAAAATAATAAAAGATGTGCATTGACTAAGGAAAGCAACTCAATAAAGATATAAAAGGTTAAAGTGGTCGTCATTAATGACAATGAGGATAAGGACAAAAATCAAAGGCCTATAAAGACAAAAGTGGTAGAATTAACAATCAAGTTACCAGCCTTTTAGGGTTAATAACTTTTGGGTTATACGAGAGAGTTAGGATAATTACATTTTTTTAAATTTTCATAAGCATTATTTTCCTAACACCAATTATTTTGCAAAATAAAAATGTCTGGTACTTAGTCTAACAAGGAAGGATTCTAAGAGCTATAGTGTTATTTACACACATAATAGATAGTGTGAGAAACTCTTATCTTTTACTATAATAGCTTCTCCTCCATATAATTTCATGTTTTCTTCATCCTGCTTCTACCCTAAATTGCCATCTTCCTTCCCTTCTATTTATTCTCATCTTCTTTTGGAGTTAGCTCCTCTTCATCATTTTCCTCTTATCGTTTCTTCTACTTTGTACCTATTTGTGTTGAATACCTTCAGTGCTTCTTTAATTTCTATTTTTAAGTCCTTACGTTTTCCATTTCCTCTTTATTCTCCATTTTATGTGCCATCTTTTAGTTCTTTGGCTTACTCTCAATTCCATCTTGGTTCTCACGTCCTTCCTCGTATTAAAAGGGCATCTAGGTATTTCCATCTTCTTTTATTCCCTCCTATTTCTTTTTACCATTTTTAGAACGATAATTTAAAATTTCTTCTACCTAACGTTAGAGGTCTTTCCTTTTCCTACTAAATGGACTTAGACTTTATTGATTCTAGAACAACAATATCATCCAAATAAATAATAACAAATCGGTCCAAGAAAGAATGTAGTAACTTGTTCATTTTGTGAGCGCATTAGTGAGACCAGATGGCATGAATAAGAATTTGAAAGCTCCATATCTTATCACACAAGTAGTCTTTGACTCATCTCCCTTGGTAATCCTCACTTAGTAGTAACTCGTTTTCAAATCAAGCTTGGAGAATCATCTTGCATCTCTAAGTTGATCGAACAAGTCATCTATTCAAGGAATGGGATACTTATTCTTTATAGTTACCTTATTTAGTGCTCGATAATTGATACATAATCGAAGTGATCCAACGTGTTTCTTTTGCAATAATACTGGCGCACTGTATAGAGCCTTAAAAGGTTGGATATATCCTGCATCGAAGAACTCCTTAAATTTTCTCCTTAACTCTTCCAACTCTGGTGGTGTCATACGATAGGAGATTGCGACAGAGGGTTTGGCACCAGGTTTTAGCTTGATTTTATAATCCACCTATTTCTTTGGTGCTAACTTCTTTAGCAACTTGGGTGGCATGACATCCTTGTACTCTTTAAGGACACAAGCAGCCTCCTTAGGCAACTCTTTGAGAGTAGCGGCATTTTCCTCCTTGAGCGCCACTAAGAATGTTGACTCCTCCTCTTTCACTCCTTTGTAGAGTTACATGGTTGAAAGGATCTTTGTCTTCATTGGTACCTATTAGGACAATGGTACCATGTTGGTATTCCCCTACTCTATAATGCACATGTTGTTTGTATATAGGATCGGAATAACTTTTATTTTATCTACAAATTAAATGCCCAACACCACCTGCAAATCATCCATGGGAACAATAAAGAAATCTACAAAACTATACCACTCACCTATACGAATCTCGACATTCTTTACCAATCTCCATATGCTTTTAGCCTCCGAGTTCACTGCCTTAATCCAACCATCGGTTGGTTTTTACTTGATGCCTAACTGCTTGGCTTCTTCTTCCTTTATAAAGTTGTTTGTAGCATCAGTGTCTACCAAGACTCTCTTACTTTATCCATCAATCGCATGTCTACAAGCAATCGCCCTTTCTTCTTAGTTTTTGACATCTCCACTTAGGCATTCATAGCATGGAGGACTTCTAAGGATCCACACCTTCCTTTAGCCGATTTTGAGGTTTCTTCTTCAAGTGAGGCAAACTTGCTCTTTTTTAGATAATCTCTAATTCGATGAGGTTTGTCACAAAGATAACACTTCAATGTGGGACATTCTCCACCCTTTTCTTTATGACCCTTGCTTGAGGTCTCTTTTGGCTTGCCACTCTTTAAAACTCCTTCTTTGCCTTGCATTTTCTCTCCCCCACCCTTGTTGTTGTCACTCTTTTAAGACATCCCTTCTTATTTCATAAAGGGATTTAGCTACCACGATGGCATTAGTAAGGTCTTGCACACCTCTCCTCTCTAACTCTGTCTTGGCCCACTGTTTTAAGCCATCACAAAAAGCAAAGAAAGTTTCCTTAGCAATACCTCTTGAAACTCCTAGACATATTCTTAAATACTCTTCGATTGTATAAACCTTCTTAACTTGGCTTGAGCTTCCTTCCCTGCATTGTCGGGATAAAACTGCTTCTTTAACTCTTTCTTGAAGTCATTCCATGTGTTCATGGTGCAGGCCCCCTTCTCAATATTGTTGTATCTTTTCCTCCACCATACCATACCTATGTCTACAAGGTAGAGGGAGGCGTTATCTATCTTCTTGGCTTGATTCATAATGCCAAGTTCCTTGAATTATTGCTCCATACTCCAAAGGAAGTTATTGATATCCTTTCCATCCCTTGCTCCTCCAAAATCCTTAGGCTCTAGGACCTTTAATTTGGTAGAACTGGTGGAAGCAACAATAAGTGCCACAACTCCTTTTGTCGCCACCATCTTACACAAGCTCCAATATACCTTTACTTCCATCAACTCGGTAGTTAAACTAACAAGTGCTTCCTCAAGCATAATAATTTTAGCAACATGAGAAGTTTCCCAAGAATTCACCTTTTCGGATGCATCCAAGGCAAAGATATTGACGATCACATTCATCTCTCCCCGGAGTAGAGATTGCTTCTTCTCCAGCTCCTCTACTTTTTATTCCTAATCATCGATCCTTTCTCGATCTTCCCCTATGTTGATCTCCAACTTTAATAGCCTAGTCATTACTTTAGCCATAGCATCCCTTATAGTAGACTTATCTCTCTTTATTAGTAGGAGGAATCCTCTCGACCTCCTTCCTTCATGGGTAGTCACTTCACTCGAGCCAGCCATCTCGATGATACCCAAAGGATCTCAAACAATACTCTGATACCACTTATAACAAGCTTGGACTTTTACCAATGCTTATTTGACACTTAAGTACCCTCTCATTCCCAAGTTAGTTTTCTACATGAAACACAAAGAAGGAATGTTGGAGAAAGCAAAAATACTTCTATTAAATAGCTCTCTCTTAAAAGATGCTTTGATGCAAATATACTTCTGTTAAAGAACTCTCTCTTAAAAACTGCTTTAATGCTTATGATCTTCTATGGTATAAATGAGGCAACCCTAAAGGGGTATATATGCTAGTTCCTACCTAAAATGGACGGTTAAGATTTACTTGATCTAATGGTCTACATTAGTCTTATAGAATTCTTTACACTACTCTATAAGTTTCATATACATTATGTACATATCTACAATATTCTACAAGCTCCTACGATATTCCACAATGTTCTATAAGCTTCCATAGGCTTTTACTCGATACCAGAAGCTTCCAAGGTCTTCCACAAGGTTTTACCATATTCTAGAAGCTTTTAGAGTCTTCTATAAGCTTTTACCATGTTTCAGAAGCTTCCTTAAGATTCCAACATGATCTGTAAGACTTTTTTAGACCGAACCTCATCTTGTGGGCTTTAAAACATGTGGAATGTGACACTGTACTAATCATGCCTTTATTCAGTTACATTCCAAATGAAAACGCTCAGATATTCAAATCCACATTCTAACCTAACAGTTTTTCTTAGGCTCACGTTCAAAATCCCTCATGTTATACATTTTATGGAATTCTCAAGATTAAAATAAAGGCCCGATGAGATGCAAACTATTTTCTAGTTAACTAAAAATGAAAGCCATTTGTTAAAAGAGCTGGTACTTTTTCCAAAATTAAATTAGACAATGGGCTGTGTTTGAAAGAATCATCCTCAAGGCCCAAGTTAAATTCAAATTTAAAATGTGCTTGTTTTGCTTTTATATATTGTGAATGTTTGATTCAAAAGAGAGAGAGATTTGTTTCAGGTCCAATGCTCTTCCCATTGAAATTAAAAAACTTCTTTTTAAGAACAATAATTTATTTCTTTAAAGAGACATGACATGCCTCTAATTCTTTTTAAGTCTAACCCAAAGTCGACATTCTAGCTTTTAAAGCTTTTAATCAATTTTCTGCATGCTGAAAAAGTTGGCTCCTTGGAGATGAATGTGCGATTTTGAGACTGATAATTGTTGGTTTCTTAGTGAGACTGGCTAAAATAAAAGGGTGGTTCTGGAGAGGTGCGTAAGTCAATATCACGCAGCCTTACGTGAGATACAAATGCTTTTTCCGAAAATTTCCAAAGAAGTTTACTTTGACAAATAGGAAGCAGGGTCTGATGAAACAAAGCCCCCAAAGGAACCAAGATTCCGAACAAATAAACAAACCCAATAATTCAAAATCGTTACAAATCAGATCTTTGAAGATAGAAAGCAACAGTACCACCAGAATTATTCGACGGTGTCGAAAGTGTAGACCTTCCCAAGAGAAGTGCCCCAGGCGGCACCTTCTTTGTGTTTGGATTGGTTGTCGAACCAGGAGGTCCACTTCCTCTCCGGGCAATTCCTACTTTTTGGTCTGCAATTACTCCCATGCTCGTTACACTGTGTTGCGTGCCTTGATCCATTCCAACTTCTTTTCACTGTCGCTCTTCTCTTCCACCCTCTATTTTTCCTTTTATGTTCTCAATTTTGTTGTTTTGTGGAAGAATCAGTCCGCTTTGTTTTGTCATTGAGACATGATTTCTTCCCAAATTTAATAGAAACTGATGCCTGCATGCTTTCTTCAGCATATAGACATAGCATCATATATTATTACAATAATTCCAACTTCTTTTCACTGCATCACACTCGGAGAAATAAGACCCAATTCATTCTGAAAAGTGAATTAGTACAATAACTTTTGTTGAGAATTATCCAAATAGAATGATGGTTAAGCAATTGCTATTCTTATCTCACATTGTTGGGCTGAGCTGATATTGAAATAAATAAGTGAAAGCGTTTGTTGATTCTCAAATTCGTTCATCTATTTGCTTTTCTTCTCCTCTTGGCTAAATGGTGGGATAACTTCATTGCCTTTTTTTTAAACTCTGCACCCTTGGTAACGGTTAAGACTATGAGATCAACTCTGCCAAGTAAACTGAAAGGGTGCATACCTATTCATGCATGAGGCCATTAAATTTGCAAAATATTGTGAGCAAAAGATATTGTGCTTATTAATTTTCAATCCTCATGCTCTGTTATTAACTATTTTGATATTAGCTTTGCCTCTATATCAACAACGGATTCTGAATGCAGGGATAGAGCTCCAATAAAATTCTTTAGAGGCTTCTAAAAGCTAGTAGATCAACTAGTAACAAACAAGAATGCATCCTTCCATATATCTCAGCTCCTTGCATTATTGAATCAAATGCCCTTAGGTTCACGTGACATCCTGTTTTCGTGTGCATTTGTGTAATTTAATCTCTGTTGCTTGTCAGCTTTGAGGTGTGTTTTATTAGAGAACAATGGCATCGGCTGCTCTACAAATTGTGGAAAACATTTTGGAGCAGGTGAAATTGGTGTTGGATGCTCCCTCTGCTCGAGCTGTTGTCTTTGGAGTTCATATTGGAGGTATTTTTTCACATTTGTTTCTTGAATTTATAAGTAAGTTTGTGGTATCATTATAACTATTGATCATTTAAGGGACTCAAGATTTCAGTGGGCTTCCCTGTTGCAGGACATCTTTTTGTTGAGGGTCTTCTTTTTGTTGTGATCCTTTTCCTACTCTCCCAGAAAAGTTATAAGCCCCCAAAGCGACCATTAACGGAGAAGGTTTGTTCTGTTGTTAGCACCTTCGACTCATCAATGTTTGCTTTTTCCTATTGGTTGCTTAGATTTTCGTTTCTTATTGTGAAATTATGAGCATTTCAGTTTCTAAATATATGTACAGGAGCTAATTTTCCTTATGCTTATCATACTTCATGGTTGAGCTAGTTGCATACCCAGTCTATAGCTTGTTAAATTATTTATGCAGTTTTCCAACTAGTTCTGATATATAGCATGGATTGTTCTATCACTGTATTATTTTTACATCTGTAGGAAATAGATGAGCTCTGTGATGAATGGGTCCCAGAACCCCTTATTCCTCCTATTAAAGAAGATATGCTGTATGAAACGCCAGTATTGGAATGGTAAGCAAATTTATACCCCTACGGGAAACAATTCTTTTTTTTTGGAAGAATTGCATTTTTGTTTCTCTTATGTTGTAGATAAAAATAAGATACCTTTAGTTCAATATTCAAATTCTCGTCTTTGTCTTACCCCTTTAGATTTATGGCACTGTTTTTCTCCTTTTGATTCAACTGTTTCCATGGTTTTACCGGTGAAGGTGTTGAAGTTGGATTGCATGGGTTAATTGGCGAATGCCTTAGTAACATCTTTCTTTATGATTTTTCTTTTGCAGCACTGCAGGGCCACACACAATCGTTAATGGCAAAGATGTTTTGAACTTTGCTTCAGCTAATTATCTCGGCTTAGTAGGACATGAAAAAATACTTGTGAGCAAATTTATTATTGGATGGTACTTTTTCTTTCACTATAATTTGTTGCTCAAGGGCACTTACAATGAACATAATTTAACATCAGGGGTCGTGCACATCTGCATTGGAAAAATATGGTGTTGGTTCCTGTGGTCCTCGTGGTTTCTATGGAACAATTGGTTAGAGATTCAATTTGAAGGCCCTGAAAATTATCGACTTGAATATTATTGCTTTCTTCATTTTAAATGCTCCTGTTTGGCAATCTTCTTTTCCTTAGATGTGCACCTCGATTGTGAGGCCAGAATAGCCAAGTTTTTGGGGACTCCTGATTCAATTCTATATTCTTATGGACTATCGACAATGTTCAGTGCAATTCCATGTTTTTGCAAAAAAGGAGATATCATTGTTGCGTAAGTATACTTTAAAAAATTGCTTATTAGGTTTTACTTATTGGGGTGTTCTCAGAAATACATTAAGCAGTTTCATTTACTAGCAAGGTGATTATTTAAACCACCATTCCACTACTGAACTTATAGAAATTTTCCAGGACCTTAGACAAAGGTTTCCAGGAACTACATATATCATAACTATGTAGAAACTTAAACAAACGTTTGCTAGAATATTATGACTAATTGTCTTAGTTGACCAGATTAAGTTGATGTTCTCCTAATATTCTTGACCTTTTGGTATTATGGATTTTTATTCTCTTATATATTAGAACTTAAAGGGTAGACGTACTTTTAATCTGGCCATTTTTGTCTTGATTGACACAGTTATCCAAGTACCATTTTTGTTTTGGTTTTGAAAATTTTTGTTTTCAAACAATTTAGATTTTGTTTGCAATTTGGAAAAGTTCTTTCATTTTCCTAGGGACGAGGGAGTGCATTGGGGCATACAGAATGGGCTAAATCTCTCTAGAAGCACTATTGTGTTCTTTAAGCACAATGACATGGAATCATTGCAAAATGCTCTGGAAAAAGTCACTATAGACAATAAGCGGGCTAAAAAATTGAGGCATTACATTGTTGTTGAAGCTGTTTACCAGGTGTAATTTTGCTGGTCGTGCACTCTAGGTTGTTTCTTTTCACCTGATTCTTCTCAGCTTATCATTTGCTTTAAGCATTTATTGTTTGACTATAAATTCAGAATAAGCAGATATCCCCCTTTCCACCCTGTTGTGGGGTCTAAATGTAACTAATATAGTGTTCAAATAGGGATTTAAAGGATGTCAGGCTACAGGACCTATATTTAGTATCATTTGAAGCCTTCTATTCAAGTTGTTACTATAAAGTTTTATTTTTTGCAGTCCTTCATTAGCATCAAAGGAATGTTGATTAAAAAAAAAGTTTCTTAGTTTTCCCTAAGCAATATGTTGTTTCATGTATTAATTAGAGGAAAATTTCAAAGTAACTGAACTGTTAGTGGCTACTGTATTTGCTGAGTAAATTTTGTGTTACAGTAGCAACGATATTAGTCGTAGAGCTTTTGCAAAGGACTGGTTCGTGTGGAAGTATGTAAAAGCCAATTAACACTGATTCACTTGGAAATACCAAATTATCTGCTAAGTTTTGAGTCCAGTGATATTTTCTCTGGTTGGAAGAGAAATTGCCATTATGCTTGTGTTTAAACATCATCTTATCCAAGTAGTTTAGTTAGGGATAGCTGGATGGTCTAAAAGAACATTCTAAATTAGCTGCTATTTTGTTTAGTACATGACACATAAAATATTAAGTGATTTCAGGTATAATATCTGGTTATGTTCTCATGTCTCTTGAAGTAGATGAAAAAGGTTGGATTGTTTGGGTGTAGAACCAAGAAGCATTTACTTTTGATGCTAAGATGGTGATAATGCAGATCCGTTGTCTAAAGTATATGTAATTTGCCTACCCTCACTATGTGAATAACATAAAGATGTAGCAAGATTTGCTTTTTCTTTTTTGCTGGCTAGGAAGATGATTACACATTTCCTGTTCTGTAGACACAAGTTGACTTGCAGAATCTATTTAATTGAACACAAATGTGTTTACTAATTGCAACTCCTTTGTCAAGTTGCAGGGCTTCTCTTTCTTTTTTGTTCTTGTGTAATTGTTTTTAGGATTAATTATAATGTTGGGATTAATTACTGCCTGAATATTGGGATTAATTGTTGCCTGAATGTTGCTATGTACTGATTAAAGATGATACTGCCAATTTTGTTTATCCCCAATCTTGCATTAAAAAGTAAACTTCTATTGAATTTTACTCTTTCAATATTGAATTCTACAGAACTCTGGTCAAGTAGCTTTATTGGATAAGATTATCAGATTGAAGGAAAGATACCGTTTCCGTCTTTTGTTGGATGAAAGCAATTCACTTGGTGTGCTGGGTAGTTCTGGAAGAGGAATTACTGAGTACTATGGAGTTCCGGTATGGTTTTATACACCTTTTTTCTTTTGTTATGGGCTCAAATTCTGAATTCATGATAATGTAACTTGACAGATAGAGAAGATAGATATTATAACTGCAGCGATGGGGCATTCCTTGGCTACAGAAGGAGGATTCTGCACTGGAAGTGCTAGGGTCATAGATCATCAAGTATGGATTCATCCGTACCTATTGAAAAAACATATTTTAATTGCTGAGAATCTTGATTGCTCTTTTAGGAGCATGTGATGTGGTCATTGCTTATGTAAGGTCCTCTTATTTTTGTTTTTGCTTATCTTTTGAAGCGTTTGAGCAGCTCCGGATATGTTTTTTCAGCTTCTCTGCCCCCATATCTTGCTAGTGCAGCAATTACTGCTATTGACGTTCTGGAGAACAACCCTACTCTTATAACAAAATTGAAAGATAATATCACCACCGTGTGGAAAGGTATGCTTTAATTTATCACCACTTGTGCATAACTGGTATCTCTAATAAATGATTGAATCTATAAGGATATGTTATGTTGTCATATACCCATTAGGATAAGGATTTGTTATGATTCCTATATCCATTAGGATTTGTTTACGTTTTTATTTTATTTTATGTTTCCTAGTTAGGAAGGTTTTGTTGTCCAGCAAGAAAAGAAATAAGTTAGCTTTAGAAAAGGATTTCAATCAATCCTTTTCCTACTAGAATTAGGACTC
>JANKOE010000002.1:30334711-30347238 GCA_026284465.1 Erythroxylum citrifolium | reverse complement strand
CCTGGATCCTGGGTTTCGGGAAAGTCCCGGGAACAAAAATTTTTGTTTTCCGCTGCCTGAACATGTGATGTTCCTCCCGGGATTTTCCTACAAAAAGATCAAAATTGAAATGAAATGAAATAATAAAATAACTTTAATTGACTATAAAAACAACTAATTAATCCTAATTTCACACCAAAACATCTCAATTTAACAATTAGTGAGCAAAATTGCATACATTTGCAATTCCAAGTGAAATTTCGTCTAATTCGCATGCAATTTAGCAAATTGAATCAGTAAATCATATGAGTAAGGTTAAAATTCAACTATTAAACCAAAATTGACCATAAAATCAAGTAAATTTATACAAAAGCAGAAAACCCTAACCCTAGCATTTTTCGGAGTGAAAATCCCTAAAAATTGCAAAAATATCCAGTTATTCATGCATAAACAAGTGAAATTGATAAGACAACTTACTTGGGTGTCAAAAATTAGGAAGAAAAACGTTGAAAATGGGTTGGAGAGGGAGGGTGGTGATGGTAAGAGAGTAGGGAGAGAAGAGAAAATGAGAAAAATGAAAGAGGTATGGCAACTTTAAAGTTGCTGCAGACTTACACGATCTACTATACAACCATGTAGTTGACTGTGTAAGTTACAAGCCTATAACTTATTGCAATTAACTTACACGATATGTTACATGGGCATGTAACTAATCGTGTAAGTCTACACGAGTGTATCTAGAGAGCACGTAGCTCTTTATATATGTGTGAAACATGAAAAATAGTTGGACATATATAAAAATTTTGCACTCAAAGTTATGAAACTTTAATACACATACCCTAACACGATAAATATTCACAATCTCTTAAGGATGCTTAATTTCCTAGCCAAAAACATATCAAAACTAAAATAAATCCTTTGCTAAAATACAAAAAATGAGATAAAATTTAAAAATAGAACCTATAATAATTCTGAGGTTGCCTTTAAAGTAGCGTTTGGTTAACATCATAAGCTCGATGTACCTTTCATGCTTAAAGTGGCTTATAAAAATTAGGTTGTAGGCTTAAAAAATTAGCCTAACTTTTAAGTAAGCTACATGTGGCATTATATGTATAAAGTTTTGGTATAATTTATATTGAGTTATGGTATTCTTTCTACTCAGTGATGATATTCTCAAATTTATTTTAAAGAGTGACTAATATGTTTTGAATGATGGTATCTTTTGTATATAGGTTTCCACATTGGATATATGGAATTTTGATATAGTTTGAATTAAGGTATTCTATTATTGATACTAATTCATGAATTCCCATATTAAAGTGAAAGTGTTACTTATCTATAATGACTATTGGTATTTTTTATACATAAGAGGTATTGAATGTATACAAGTTATATATGGTATTCTTCATGCTAAGTAATTGTATTCTCATATTAAGGCAAAGGTGTGACTTATTTTGTAATATCCTAGTTCGATTATTGCACTATGTATTGTGTTGCACATGCATTTTATTGAGTATGCTCTATTTATGGTACACTAGAGTAATTTAAGCATTTAAATGTACTATTGAGGTTATAACATAGATCACGGATAGACCAGAGACAGTTTTGGACTCGACCAAAAAATTTTTAAAACTCCGAAAAGCTAGGGAATGAGTTCGAACGAGTTTTAAAAAGCCCCGAAATGTGCTTGGGAGATTTGGGTGATACTTCTGAATAAAATCTGAATGATTTCGGTGACAATTAGCGATTTTTACATTCAATATGAAAATTCTTCTGGGCAATCAAAAAGTTATCAAATAATTTCAAAACATGATGAAAAGCTCCAAAATTAGGATTGGAGTCCATAGGAACTAAAACGGGTCAAAACAAAAATTGTTTGAATAGAATTTGGGTGATCCAAAATTATTGGACTACAATACCCTTTTTGGAAAATAATGGGTATTCATGATTTTAAACCCATTCAAAAATTTTAAAAGCATTCAATCAATAAGTATTGACCCTAATTAGATTATTTCATAGTCAATTTAAAAATAAGACAGTTGTGGAATGTTTTCGAGATTTAATGCGGTTAATTGACTAATAAAATGCATTAAAGGGTAATTTGGTCTTTGTGTACTAATTAAGGGCAATTTGGTCTTTTTACATGATACTAGTGGATTGATGAGTCTTTGGAGATGACCAATGAGAAGATGACATGTGTTTGATGAGACATTAGTGATGGCAAATAAGAAGGTGACATGTGTAATTCATTAAATGAGTATAAAGAAACATTTGCTTCATTCTTTAAACATAATAGTGAGAGTGAATGGAGAGTGCACGTGAGAGTGGAGAAAAAGGAAGAAAAAGAAGAGAAGAAAGAGAGAAGTCTCGATCAAGGAGAGAAGGATGAGAATGCAACTAATTTTTAATGGGTTTTAGAGCATGATTTGAAGAGAGCTTGATTAAGACTAAATATTCTTCAACTGTCCAAAAGATTGAAAGAAAGAAGTCAGTTTTCCTAACCTAAATTTATGATTTTTATGGGTTTGTTTTGATTGAGAAAGATGTGTTCAAGATCAGTGGTTTCTTAGTATTACTTTGGTGTTTCTTTACATAGAATTGATTAAATATGACAAGAGAGGAACGTGTAGTAGAATTCTGTCTTAGGTTAGTTTGAACCAATACCAATGTTTTAGCCATAACTAGGCCTACGGATTGAGTTATTCCAATTGGATCTGAAACCTAGGACATGGTGCTAAAAATCTCTAGAAGAGAACTAAACCTAATTTGGGATGAATGAGAATGAAATTTGAGATTGAAAGTGGTAACCTGATACTTCCCCTGTGTTGAAACAGCTTATGATATTTGGTACATTTTTCATGATTTAGAATTTCAAATGGCATGATTTTTGATGGTATCGAAACTAGAGACATAGGGGAACAAATGTTTAGAAGACCTCAAAACCTAATTTGAACATTTTCTATGTGAAAATTAAGGAACAAGTGGAGGTATAGATTATGGACATCGGTGATAACCTTAACTCATCATGCATGTTTGTGATATGGTGAATTAAATTGGGTGAGGTTGTGTTTTAAAGGAATTGTTAAGTTAGAGTGGATAAAATATGGTATTTAAGTAACTTTTAAAGTTAGATTTGGAAACGGTGACTAATAAATTAGCTTATAGAATTAAGCAGAAATATGAATATCATTCGTGTTACACGATTAGATACAAATCTCGAATTCAGTTAAACTGAATATATAATTTTAATGTCTTATTTCCTAATTTGAAAATAAATCCCTAAGCGAAACGTGTTTTGTGTAGGTAAAGGAGAGTTATCGAACGCGTGAGTGTGCTTGGCGATAAGTGTAAAAAGCTATGAGTGTATTTTAGCTATTTTATATGACTTAATTCTTTGTAAAAGAATTGATGACAAATGAGTGTATTTTAATTGTTTTATATAACCAAATTCTTTGCAAAATAATTAATGACATATGAGTGTTCTTTAAATTGATTTTATGCAAATGGTCTTCATTTGATCATGAAATGAATATTTATGCTGAGTTTTATGCAAATGATATTTTACAAGTGAATATTGCTAGCATAAGAGTATGCTTTGGCAATATTTGAGTTTTAGTTTGAAAGTTAAATTTTATATGATTAGGAGTTACATTGAAATAATTCACTTATGAATCCTCCCATACTTGATTTAGAAAATAAGATGAGACGTAAATGTAAGAGTTGCTTTTATCTATGGTACACCGGTAGGCTTTGTACATATTATTATACCGGTATATTTATAGTGGTTAACCTATTACAGGTAAGTGATGTAGAACCAGCTCTGTAACTAGTGATTAACTGGTTGTGGGTAAAAGATATAGAACCAGCTCCGTGACTTTAGGCCTAGGAAGTAGTGGTAGGTTATGTTAAGTAAGAAATTTCATGATATTAATAATGGAACCACCACTATTTATTTTAAAAGTGATTTGAGAGGAACCATATGGTATCAATTCTAGTGGTTGGCTTATTTTTAGTATAAAAGTTTTCAGAAAACTTAATCCCACCACTGTTTATTGTTTAAGGAAAATGGAAAATGGAAACTTCTATATTATGAGTTTAATTTCGAAAAGTATTTTGGAATAGTATTTTAGAAAATTTTAAATTTGTATTTTACGAAATGTTATGTTATTACCAGATTTGATGATGTACGAATAAATTGTTATGGAAAATGTTTTACCATAAGCTTTATGATTGTATAGAATATTTTAGTTGTGTTGTTATAAAAAGTTAACTTTTAGTAAACTGATTACACTCAACCTAGAATAAGCTCTCCATATTTAATTGGAATACCACATTACGAGTTAGGAAAACAGATTAATCAAGGCAGCAACCACATAAGCTCAGGTTATTTAACCTAGGTTATGCTATCCCTAATGATTAAAAACCATTAGTTGCATTAAAAAAATCTCAACATAACAATTACGAATTATATTGAAATTCTAGTAATGAGTTTGTACATAAAAATAATCAAATAGAGCATTCAATCATTTTTACACAACACTCAAACATTAAACATAGGATCAAAAAAATCAATCTCTAAGAGAAAGAACAATAAACAATGAGAGAAAAGCTTAACTGGGTTCTTTGGTGTTGATATCACCTCTGAACCGACATCAGGAAGCTAGCCCTCTATGGGTCTCCAAAGGAATGGAGCTTTGCCCCTTCTCTTCAAAACCGAAAGCTTACACCCTTTATGTAGCACCCCACTCTCTCGAGACACGTACCCGACATCCTGAGTGATATCCAAGCACGAACCCCACAAAAGTGGCGTGTTAGGAGCAGCCAGTTACTAAAATCTCGCTACAAATTTTTTTTGAAAAACAATATACGCATATGCAAAAATCAATAATTAAATCGGGCCTATACTTTTATTTCATAAAACTCGAAATCACAATTATTATTACACTTTGATCAATCTCTTTTGCAAAACATTTCCAATTGGAAAGTTATACACAACAGAAATATTCCAATACACAAGATACAGTAATTGCGGACGACTCAA
The DNA here is from genome assembly GCA_026284465.1 of Erythroxylum citrifolium. Classification (NCBI taxonomy): domain Eukaryota; kingdom Viridiplantae; phylum Streptophyta; class Magnoliopsida; order Malpighiales; family Erythroxylaceae; genus Erythroxylum; species Erythroxylum citrifolium. Next base: position 30,342,218 of record JANKOE010000002.1, on the reverse strand, counting down.
TTTGATATAAAAATAAGAAAATACTAATGCAGACGCAAACTGATCCCGACCTCTATCTCTTACTTAAATGCAGTGGCTATACTCCTGTTTGTCCAACAGGGTAACTCTTCTGAGCCTGAAAAATATTACAAATTTTGGGTGAGTTTTGCGAATTCAATGAGTGACCATCATCGATGGGTCAATCAATCATATAACACATACAATTCATAAAATCGCATTCATTTCAGATTCACTTCAGACATATTTCACATTCAGAAATCATTCAAACTATTTAAATCATACATATCATGCATATACAGTGCACATGAGACTCACTTTCAATTTGTTACTTTGTTGTAACCGAGTGCCTATAACTATCCTATATCCATTGTAGATACCAGGCTCATTAATAACTGTCTCGCATCTATTGGGGATACCAGACTCATTTTACATAGTGAGCCTTTGGCTCTTATACGCTTTCTGAGCTTTAAGCTATTTTTCACTGGCGACTCCGGTCATAACTTCCTTTTATCTTTCATACATTTATGAAGTGAAATGCATCACATTCACATCTTTTCAAATAGTTACTTTATTTCACTTTACACATGTCATCGGACCTTAGTCCGACATTCAACATTAAAGTTGAGAATCACTTTTTTATTTATATGCATGTTCACATTTCTTTTCAGAACTTAGTATTTAACATAACAAACAGTGAATGAGATCATCTAGGTCGACTCAGAGTACGCTCCAGATTAACATTTGCTTCCATGATCTGGAAATGTCTGAATATGGACGTTTATCCTACACATCATCAATATGCAATACGCACATCGCACACACGCTGCAACTTTGCACAATTATAAGAACTCATTTATGCACAAATATGTATATGGACTATGTACAATGCATACTCAATGACATTCCTGGGTATTTTTCCATTATTCAAATCACATACTTAATCTAATATCAAACTCACTTAAGTATCAGTTATACTTAGGGTTTATGTAATAAAACCATTATAATCACAATTCCTTTCTCCCTTGGTCACATTCAGATTTTTCAAGAATTATCATTTCGGGTCAACTTTACATGTTCTTTCTGATCCTAAAAATGAAGTAATTTGGCAACACTTTCTTCTAAAAACGTGTTCTCCATAGTCTTAAGTTTCCAATGACACCAAAATCATTCAATTTGGTTAAATATTTTGAAATTTATTCTCTAAATATTTTCAGACAGTTCTCATCCTAAAGTCTTAAAGACTGAATTAGAATTCTACTTCTTCAGATGATTTGTATCCCTATGTCTATAGTTTACTCCAAATCAAAGATTATCTCATTTGGATGTCTAGAGAAGAAGTTATGGACAAAAGAAACAAGATTGTTCAGTTTGCGATTTCTCTCGGGTGTTTAGAACAAATCTAGTCACGGTTACTATTGGAGAGCACAATGACTTGATGTGACAAATAATCATGAGTCTAGCAATTAAATTCATGGGTGTGAGGGAGAAAATTCAAGGGCGTAAGGGATTCACAAGTGTGAGGAAAAAAGTCACGGCAGTGACAGATAAAGACAAAAATATTATGAACACTCTCTGTCAAACACGTCCCACTTTTTTCACTCAATCTCTCTCAATTGATTTCATATTTCCTCCTGCTAAAATTGTAAAGTGTTAACAACAACAGCATTATCTAGTTCTTCTAAAGATGGACCTGAGTCACAGTAAGAAGCTTCTGGTCTATACAGGAATTGTTGTACATCCTGCAAACTATCATAGGAGTAATTATGCTAGTTATTCCATCCATAACTAAAGTTAGTATGATCATTCCAAACATGGTTATAGGATTGAGAATATGAGTTATAGACAAAAATACTTCCGTCCATATAATTTTAAATTTTTTTAACACATAAATACTAAACAAAAAGTGATAAAGATTAAGAAACAAATGTAAGAACTAATTATGAACAAATATATACAAAACACTAATTAAATTCAAAAACAAAAGCTAAAGAACTACACTCCTCAACAACGGCACCGAAATTGACGTAGCACGTCATAACACTACTCAAAATAACTAGGCCTACAACTATAACAGTGGTGAGTCTAGGACAATCCCACAGATAGTGTGTGTAAAGATTTTGAAATGAAATCAATCATTGTTTAGGTTAGGGGGTCTGGTTTGGTTTTCAAATAAGAAAATAAAATGAAACTAATATAATGAAAACAAATTAAAGAAAACAATGAAAAGTGAGGAAAGTGATGAATTCTTTAGGGACCTAGTCATTAGTTCAATCTCAGCCAACACACAATTAAACATATTTCTTTGAATTGTTGTTCTTATACCTCTCTTAGAAACTATTAATCGTAGGTTAACAATAAGCTCTCTTAAATCCGATTTTCCCTTAGGTCGTGTCTAATTAAGAATAGCTCGTTAATTAAACCTAACTATCAAATAACCTAGAACAAGCTCTCTATATTTAATTGGACAGTCGCTATTAGGCCCGGGTCCTGTTACTATTCTCAAGGCGATCACTTGAGGCGGTCGGGTGAAGGTTATGCGAGAGGAAAGTTGAAAACATTCGATTTGTAAGGAAAATTTCGCCGTCAACGATGGTGGGTTCAATACGACAAAGTAGTGTTTTGCTACGGCGAAACTATGGAATCTTTTCCAAGGACCTTTCGGGACAAGTTCACCACGGCCAACATTTAGCTTCACCGCGGCGAAGTCTCAAGGTCGGGAAAACGCACCCTTCGGGACAAATGCGCCGTAGTGAAAGTCTGGCTTTGTCGTGGTGAAGTTACAAAATCAAACAAAAACACCTTTCGGGAAAGGCTTGCTGTGGCTAAAGCCACACCTTCGCTGCGGCGAAACCTTCGATTCAGACACCTAGACCCAACTATCCAACACTAACACTCTAAAGAACATATCTCTCAACTCCGATATCTAAAAATTTCATACTCGCTATCGTTGGAAAGCTAAGAGGATAAACTACAACTTCCAACAGATAACTTTGTCTAAATCAGTCCAAATTAATACAGTTTTTCCCCTGAAGTCAGAATGCAGATTTTACCCTTATGAAAAGCTTGAGAATAAAATGTGAAAACTTGAAAAGTCATGAGCAAAACACAAATATATTTCATTAACATCAAAAGAAAAGAGTTTTACAAAGCTTTAATGGGCATTTCAAGCCATAATACATCATTGATCTCAGAACCCAAAAATACAAAATATATATGAACAAGTAATACTTGAAATGCGGTTAAATCCTTGTGTTTTCCATAAACTAACTTAAAATACAAAAATATGCAAATTTGGAATGATACCTTGACTCTCGATCACTCGATCTCTTGCTCATCACCTGGAGATGGGGATGAATGGGGGTGAGCTTAAAAGCTCATGGGTAACAAGTTTATAATGGAGAAACAAGAAAAACCATTGAAAATATTCATTGCCATAGTAAATTTGCATTGAATCCATAAAACATATATCTCTCAAATTCTCAACTTGTTAAACAATTCATAAACAACATAAGTCATATATTTATCGAAGTTGTCAACACATCATAAACACATAAGCAATCAGAATGGTTTGAGTAGGTCTATAAACATGAGGGAGTTCTTGCAAATCTCCAGAATAATATAATGGACTATCATAAACCCACATAATGGTTTTGCGTAGTTCATAAACATAAGGGAGTCCATGAAGGAGCTTCATACCACTAGCGGGCAGGCGAGAGAGGTCTTTAACATGGTCAACATGGACGTGACATAACATAATGGACCACTACAAACCCACACAACATGAATTTCATGACTTGTAAACATGTTGCCCAAAAGGCACATTTTGGAAACATGATTTCCATAAGCATAATATATTTCAAATACCATATCCATCTTCACTTCATAAATCATCAACAAGATTCATGTACCAAACATGTAACAATTTCTTAAATCATTTAAGAAGCAATAAATGCAACACTTATAAAGCGATTGAAATCATTTAACTTTATTGATTTGGAAAAATATTTATGGCTCATTAACTCAACTATAAACGTGTAACACACCTGGATTCCTTGCTTAAAAACTTGATTAAAGGTGCCTCTCCTCTTGCTTCTCTTGCCTTTCTTGATTCCCTTTAACATTGGCAAAAATCCCATTCAATAGGAATATAAATTGAGTACCCACAAAGCATATTCACTAAAATTGATTCTAGAATACTTAAACCCATGCATTTCCTAAGTTTCATGAACTAAAACCCTTCCAAAAATCCAAAGTATTAAGAATGAACTTACCTTGAATCTTCGCTAGATAAAAATATTTTTGGCTCAAATGTAAGCTCTTCTCTTCCTTTTTCTTTTTTTCTTCTTGAACAACCTCAAAATCACTCTTGAATGCTAAAAAAAATGAAACCCTAACATGATCTTCCTTCCTTTCTTCCAAGAGCAAAACCCTCTCTCATTTCTCTCTTCTTTTTCGTTTTTTTCCCACTTCTTTCTCTCCTTTATTCACGTTTTTCTTCTTCTTAAGAGCAAGGCTACATTTTCTTCTTTCAATTATACCCTTAATGAGTGTGAAATGTCAACTTTGCTCTTCCTTTATGCTTTATGGCTTTTATACTTAAGTGACATGCCAAAATTGCCCTTTATACACTCTTACTACTTTAATTCAACTAACCAATGAAATAAAATGCTACTAACATTGACATAATAATTAACTCCAAAAATTAATCTATCAAGATCTCATAATTTATTTAAATCATGCTTAACTTAACAAGAAAAAAATTTGGGGGCCAATAGTCGCATAACGATTTAGGAAAACAGATTAATCAAAGAAATAATCACACAAGCTTGAGTAATTTAACCTAGGTTATGTTATCCCTCATAATTAAAAAACATTACCTGTCACAAACGAATCTCAACATAAGAATTACGGATTATATTGAAATTCTAGCAATGGGATTCTTACATAAAAATAATCATATAAGAGCATTCAATCATTCTCACATAACACCCAAACATTAAACATGGGATAAAATAATAAATCCCTAAGAGAAAGAACATCAAACAATGAAAGAAATTCTTAACTAGGTTCTTCAGTGTCAATATCACCTTTGAACTGGCATCGGGAAGCTAGCCCTCTATAGGGTCTCCAAAGGAATGGAGCTTTGCCCCTTCTCCTCTTGAAAACTAAGAGGCTCACACTTTTAAAACCAAAACCCCAAACAAAACATGCGTTTTATCATCACATCATGTCTATTTATATTAAAAAGTAAGGTTTTGGGTGGACAGGTGGCAAAGTTATGGGCATAATTTGGCATGTCACCACCATAACACAATTATCATGGCCTTGATAACACTCTCAAGCCAATGAAAAAAAATTGTGGGTGTGAGATGTTTCTCATGCCATGAATTGTGTTATTCTTCATTCCTTTTGGTAGTTTCTTGTCACCTTTTGTTCTAATCCTTCTTCTTCTTGCTCTATAAAGACAAGTGAATGTGAATATTAAAAAGATGGCTCAAATATTGTGCTTTCGACTCATTTTATCTCTTTTGCTTCCTAATTGTACCTAAAATTAATTATGAACTAAAGTGAATGTCTTAAGCATTTTTAAAACATTAATAACTAATTTTCATGGATTAAATGTTTCAATAATTAAGCACATATCAGCCAGTCATGGTCGTGAGTCATCAAATCACGCCTGTGACTTTTGCCACCTGTGCCTGAACCCTACTTTTCAGTATAAATAAAGTGTTTTGATGGCAAAATCGCTATGAATCGTTTTGAGAAGTGAAGTCTCAGTTTTGGAAGACAAGAAGGGGCAAACCTCTCATTCTTTGGAGACCAATGAAGGCTAGGCTTCCTTGATCCAATTCAAAGGTGATATCGACACCAAAGAACACGATTAAGAATTATCTTCATGTGTATTGTGTTCTTTCTCACTTAGCAATTGATTATTTTATCCTATATTTATTATTTGGGTATTGTGTAAAAATGATCTTAATGTGTTCATTGGATTGTTTTATTACAAACCCCATTGCTAGAATCTTCATTATATTATGTAATTTTTATGTTGAGATTCGTTTGTAGCTACTAATGATATTTAATCATTAAGGATACAATATGTAATTGTTATGTTTCTGATTAATTTGGAATCATTAAGGATAACATAACCTAGGTTAAATAACCTAAGCTTATGTAGTTGTTACCTTGATTAATATGTTTTCCTAACTTATAATGCGACTGTCCAATTAAATCTAGAGAGCTTATCCTAGGTTGTTTGATAGTTAGGTTTGGTTAAAGAGCTTGTTTTAATTGAACACGACCTAAAGGAAAATAGGGGTTAACAGAGCTTGTTGTTAACCTATGATTAATAGTTACTAGGAGAGGTATGAGAATGACATTCAATGAAGTATTTTTAATTAAGTGTAGGCTGAGATTGAACCAATGATTGGGTCCCTAACGTATTCACGACCTTTCATCATTTTTTAATTTTCTCTTTAATTTGTCTTCATTATTTAGTTTCATTTTATTTTCTTATTTGAAACCAAACCAAACCCCCTTCCCTAAACACCAATTCTTTCCGTTTCAAAAACTTTACACACACTCTCTGTGGGATTAACCTAGACTTATCATTAGCTATAATTTTAGGTCTAGTTTGGTTTGGTTTCAAATAAGAAAATAAAATGAAACTACCTAATGAAAACAAATTAAAGAAAACATTCAAAAATGATGAAGAGTGATGAATACGTTAAGGACTCAGTCATCGATTCAATCTAGACCTACACACACTTAACCATACTTAATTAAACATACTTCATTGAATTGTTATTCTCATACCTCTCCTAGCAATAATTAATTGTAGGTTAGCAACAAGCTTTGTCAACCCCAATTTTCTCTTAGCTCATGTTTAATTAAAACAAGCTCTTTAATCGAACCTAGCTATCAAATAACCTAGGACAAGCTCTCTAGATTTAATTGGATAATCACATTACGAGTTAGGAAAACAGATTAATCAAGGTAATAACCACATAAGCTTGGGTTATTTAACCTATGTTACTGTTGGAGTTATATAAATATATTGCCTTGGAAAGTAAGTGTATTTACATGTAACTTAATTTTCTTCCAGTTACAGTTTTGTAATGAAAATATTTATTATTAATGAAACGAAAGAGTTTAGCTTTATTTGTGTGAGCATTATATATATCTAGTCAAAAGGTATCAAGATTCTTTTGTAAGTAATATACTTATACATAGAGATGTATGGAAAACATATATATTATAAGAATCTAAATAAATGGATTCATAGTTGAATAATCAAGTTCGTCACTTGATTATGGTTTAGACTGTAGTGTTGCGATTTATTTCCATGTAAGTAAAGGAGTTTATTTCAAGCGAATGATGAGTTTTATATCATGATAATAGTTGACTACCGATAATAGCACTATTAAATGAATCGAAAAATTACATGAGAAGTGTCTCATTGTTTCCTTCTTTCTTCTAAGACAATACTCCTCCAAAGTGTTTCTTC
>JANKOE010000002.1:30271657-30311736 GCA_026284465.1 Erythroxylum citrifolium | reverse complement strand
CATCATAATTTCCTTCATGCTATGTCATATATCATGGACTTCATTAATTCGATTAAAGATCAATATCAATTCATAATAATGAATATCAAATTAATGAAATATGCCTTTCTTTATTTATTCATAAAGTCTGTACACGACTTTGAATAAAACGCGCTAAAAGGGATTGCCTTTAGGGCACAATCTAACAGTACCGTCCTTGCATAAGTCGAGTTACACATTATACAAGTCGACTTATAGGTACCGTGCATGTGTAAGTCGAGTTACAGGAGTGTACAAGTCGACTTACACTTACAAAGGGTTAGTCTTAACAATAATTATGGACTTAGTACCCACAATTGAGCTAAATGATGTATCCTTGTCTCCTTCGAGCACCTTCTCCACTTCTTCTTCATAAGCAATTCCTTGAGTAGTCTCTCAAGATTCTCAAGCTCCTTTCTACTCTATAAGGTCTCTGCACTAACGTCCTTTGGGTACATCTCAAGTTGAGATGGCTACTCCTCTTCGCTTTGTAGCTCCAAGTAGTTGATAATTCCCACCGTCTGATCCATCAGACTTACAAAAGTCGAGAATCAAAATAGTAGATCTTACTATAACCATTTTAAATCCTGCTAAAATTGTTGTACACTCTGTTTAATTTGTAAAGTATTAGCAGTTATAACAATAACTAATTCTTCTAGAGATGTATCTAAGTTTTGCTGCCTCTCCAAATTTTGGATGCTAGACCTTGTATCTTGAGAAAATTACCTTACATTTAATTTAAATTGTAAAGTATTAGCGGTAAAAATATTAACTAATTCTTCCAGAGATGGATCTGAGATAAGAAGCTTCTAGTCTATACAAGAATTCTTCTGCATCCTGCAAACTATCAAGAAATTAATTTTACTAGTTATCTCATCCATAACTAAAGCTTGTATGATCACTCCAAACTTGGTTATAAGATTGAGAATAAAAGTTAGGGGAAAAACTACTTCCTTCTATATATTGTTCTACACACAAACACTAAACAAAAAGTGAAAAGATCAAGAAATAACTGAAAACAAACTAATTATAAACAAATATGTATAAAAAGCCTATTGAAATCAAAAACAAAAACTAAATCAACACACTCCCTGGTAACCACGCCAAAATTGGCAATACATCGTATCACTACGCAAAATAACTAAACCTAAAACTATAGCTAATGGTAAGTCTAAGTCGATCTTACAGAGAGTGTATATAAAGCTTTTGAAATGAAAAGATTTGGTTTTTAAGTTACCAGGGGAGGGGTTTGGTTTGGTTTCAAATAAGAAAATAAAATGAAACTAACTAATGAAAAAAATTAAAGAAAACATTCAAAAACAATAAACACAGGATAAGATAATCAATTCCTAAGATAGAAAGAACACAATATATATGGAGAGAATGTTTAACCGTGTTCTTCAGTGTCGATATCATCTTTGAACCTAGTCGGGGAAGCCTAGCCCTCCATAGGTCTCCAAAGAATGAGAGGTGTGCCCCTCTTCCCTTCTAAAACCGAAACTTCACTCCTCAAAAAAGTTCATAGTGACTTTGCCATCAAAATAATATATTTATACTGAAAATTAGTGTTCAGGCACATGTGGAAAAAGTCAAAGGCATGACTTGATGACTCATGGCTATGAATGGCCTAGTTGAGGCTCACATCTACAAGCCTCCCTTGCATATGTCATGGTCGTGCATGATTAAGTCATGCCCACGACAACTTGTGTCATAGGCATGAATGATCAATCACAGCCATAACAGCTTAAGTCATGGTCATGACTTGCAACATTCACGGTCGTGAGTATTGCACGCACCATATACACCTCATGTTTTTACATTTTCTTGTCTCCTCTTCACTTTAATCCTTCTCCTTCTTGCTCCATGAAGACAATTTAGTGTGAATCTTAAGATGATGACTCAACAAGTGTCTGTTCAACTCACTTTAGCTATTATGCTTCATAATTGCACCGAAAATCAAATATGAACTAAAGTGAATGTCTTAAATATTTTGAAGAATTAATCACTAAATGTCATCGATTAAGTGTATCAGTAATTAAGAACATATCACTAAGACATGTAGACATGTTTTTTTCTTCAAAGAAATGAAAAGATTTTCTTAGGCCTAAGAGATATAAGTTTGTAGATTTTTTTCCTTAACAAGACCTCTCCTAAACCTGAGGTATACCGTCCTATAAGTAATATTTAAAAGGGATGAACCAGAAGACATGACCAGCAACTAATCATCAAAATGCCAAAATAAATGGTATTCAATTACTAAAAAAATTAAAATCCTAGTCAAGATATGGATATACATTTAACTATAAAAGATAATTAAACAAGATTTTTAAGGAGACTTGTTACAATTTTATGGTACTATTTATCTTCCACACACCCAATTGATTGCCCATGTAAAATAATTACCGGTAAAGCTCAAAATCTTATTCCAAATAAACAAAGGTCCCCACATACACTACAAGTTGAGAATTGGATGAATTTATCTACCACTTCCATGATATTTATTAGAGTTACATGTAAACAAATAAAACTTTATTGAATTTTGCAATAATAGTTTGAACTTAAAAAGTGGTGCTAAAATACTCCAACTTTCAATTTTTAGCAAACATAGTCCAACATTAAGTTCGTGGTTAATATGGATGACGTAACAAGTCACATCTGATTAATATTTTTGTCACATGGCTACCACATATGAATTTTTTAATAAATTTAAAATATCCAAACCCTAAATTAATGGGTTAATTACAAAAAATCTCAAACTTTACTCAACTTTGAAATTATAGTCTGAACTTCAAAAAGTAGCAATTAAATACTCAAACTTTTAATTTTTTAATTCTATCCCTATGTTAGTATCTCCGTTAACATTGCTATTGTGGCTTGACACATAAGATAGAAATCTTAAAAACTTTTACATGTCAAACTTAATTAAAATACCTAATTAAGTTTCATTAAGTTGTTTAGCTAAGCTAGGTTGTTTTGAAATCGAGAACTCTAAATTAAACTCCATTTCTTTGATTTGCTCTCCATCTCTTTGAGTCATACTTACTACAAATCATGTCATGACCATCATCATCGTGAATGATGTACTCAAAGTTTCTTCTTTATACACAAAAGACACCAAACTTTGGATCAATAAGCATAACAAAGTTACATTCCCAAGATCAAATCCTAAAACAGATTCAATTTATTCACAAAAAGAAGAAATAGGAACTCAAATGCTCTTGTAGAAAAAAATGTCATAACGACCTAGATTGATCATACAAATAGTTGGAACAAAGAAAAACCATATCAGAAACATACATTACAATGTTTCCAACAAATTAGGAATTGCAGGAATTCTCAAATGAAGTCCCAATATGAACACGAACTTCCTTATAGAGACAAACATAAGGTGAATCACAGCAGTGGTTTTATCTCTACCAAGGAACTCAAAGTCGATCTTGTCTTAGGATGTGTCTCCTTCAAGAGATGATAGATAGATGTTGAAGTTAAGCCCACTGGTGTTTCCCTCTAAGAACTGAATCAGAGCGCTGATGGTGCTATAAAGGAAACAACTAGTGTTGCGTCAATATGTGCTCCTGCATTAGTCATAAGTGAGCTTGATGGAGTTAGTGTCCGAGCAATGGTCACATGCTTCGAGTTTGCAGTCAATGGCTAATTGTTTGATTGGTCAGGTCTCGTGGTGGAGCAATGGATCTACCATTCACGATTCAAAGAGATGTAGAGCAAATCAGAGTCTTACATAAGTCAACGCATTACAAAGGATGGGATCGAAGAGTAACGAGTTTAATTTAGGGTTTTTGATTCCATAATGACATAGTTTAGTTAAAAATTTTAATGAAACTTAACTAGTTAGTTTAATTAAGTATGACGTCTATAAGTGTTTAGGGTTTAGGATTTCTGCCTTATGTAGCTGGCCACATTAGCAATGTTATTAACGTCGAGCAAAAATTAAAAATTTTGAAAGTTTAAATATTTAATTGTTACTTTTGTAAGTTTGGACTATAATTATAAAATTGAGTAAAGTTTGAGATTTTTTGTAATTAACCCTAAAATAGTTAAATACTCTTTCATATGTTTTACTTGATAATTATTTTAGCGTGTTTCATATTTTTTATTTATTAAATAGTAAAAATTATGCGTAAAATAAATAGATATATGACAGTCACGTAGTAAAAATACTATTCTAATGTGACTCGTCACATCATTTACATTAATGAAAACTTATATTGGGCTATTTTTGCAAAAAATTGAAAGTTGGATCATTTTACTTGTACTTTTTCAAGTTCGAGTTAGTATTGCAAAATTAAGCAAAGTTTGGAGCTTTACTATTATTATTATTGTTGTTGTTGTTGTTATTACTAAAAAATTATTATTTTCTACTACTAGGTGGCGGTTTTGAAAACCTAACTTCATTAATTGAATCAGAACATTTGTTCCTTGATAGATGCATGAAATATAATATTATTAGTAGATAATTAGTTATTTAAAATCATAAAGTTGTACTTTTAAAAAAATTCTTAGTGTCATTTTGCTTGACACATGAGGTACTATGTTTAGTCAATTATGATTTTAGGAATTAAATTTCAAAAAACATTTAACCGATGATGTTAAGATAAGTAATTATGGACATTTTAAATGAAATTTGGTGGCACGTTATCTTCATAAATCAAGATTATAGTTTTATTTATTCAAAAATGAAGTACATGTGAAATTTTATGTGAAGTGTTCTTTAATATAATTCAGCCTTATTATTGGTACTGTTTTTCCAAATGACATGATAGATAGATTATTGATGTGATCCTGATTATATCACATGCCATGTCAAAGTTTGATATCCACCAACTTGTATATTAATTCGTTTCCTATGGTCAAAAAATGATGGTGAGCTTGTAATGTTTCTCTATTTATATTCTAAACAAAAAAGAACGAAAGAAAAAGAACAGAAATGTGTGTGTGTGGTTTTTTTAATACAGTTACTTTCATAAATTTTGATCATATTCTCTTATAAACTTATAGGAGTATTGGATTATAATCCTTGCAACTCAGATTTTACTCAATTATTATGCATTTTTACGAGGATAAATTAGAATTAGAATTGTGATTCAACTGTTATTAGAATTGAAATTTGCAATTCTGCATTTCTTTCAATTCTATGATCCCAATTTCAAACGAGTAATAAGTTAGTCCTGTTTTCGGGTATATTATTACGCATCCTGATGTGCTATTTCTTAAACTCACGAGTCCAAATTGATCATTAATATGAGAACAAGGAGGCGTCCCATCTATCATGACAGTAGATTTGTGACCTACAACAGTGGGAAATGAGGAGATTGGAGATTCTGAACTTCATAATGTGATTCCAGAAAGAAGATTAATTTTCAAAGATAAGGAAGAGGTCACATCTTGTTTCTAGCGTGTCCAACCACAATTGTTGGAGACACAGGAGATAAGGACAATAAATTAGTAAAATCTACTTGACTTTTCATTACTACTTGTGGATTAATTATTCCATGTTCCACTGGCTAATGATGGACAATCAAGGATTAGTTTATAGGGCAAGCATCTTCTTATTAGATGGTGGCTGAGAATCCAAGTCTTTTCCTCGATAGTCAAGCGTTTATACATATTAGATCATATGTAGCATTGTAGCCCACAGGTTTTGGGAGGCAGTATTGGCCTTTCCCTAAAAACCTGGAGCTGATGACAAGGATGGCTTCACATTCTATGCGACTTTTGGACTAAGTCTTGCGTGGAAATTTCATTTATCTTCTTCTTATAATTAATCGATCCCTCCTGTCTCATCATCTCCTGCTTTAAGTAAACAAACAGCACAAATACAGATAGATAGTCAGATGAGAAAAAGGATACAAAAAGAAATGTATCAGAAATGACTTCGATGGGGAAGATACAAAATCTTAATATTATTAGATTTTCTAATGAATTTCGCAAGATTATATTGAAAGAGGAAACAATGAAAGAACTGAGGAAAAGGTTATATATTCGATGAATAAAAGTATGAACATTTCAATTTTTAATATTTGTCAAGAATTCTTTTAATTTAGGCATTAAATTCACAACTTAACAAATTATATTAATTTGGTAAGTTTTGAGATTATTTCATTTGACTTTGATATTAATTTGAACCAAGTTAAATTGCATGATGTTAGGTTTAATCGAACATAATTAAGAAAGCCAATTAAACTAAATTGTGCCTTTCCAGAAGGACTGGCGGTCTACAATCTCATTAAGGTAAAATGAAAAATACCTAAGAAGCACGGACACGACAAAATGGAGCCGTGTCCGTGTGTCCGACACGGACACACATCAGACACGCAATGGACACGTGTCCTTACGTGTTGATATCAAAAAAATTTTATCGACTCAGACGCGACTTAGACACGTCTGGAGACGGCTCGAAAACGACTTGACACAGCTGAAACGGCTCAAACCCAATTGGGCAGCTGCTTACTTACGAGGTTTTAGGAAATTTCATTTTCCTTCACTAAATCTATGACACACTGGTTCAAGAAAAGGGGTCCAATTGACCAATTGGAAGTTCTGAAACACATCAATTGATATATATCATATTATGAATTCTGAATTTTTTTTCTTAATTCTAAATTTTATAATATATATATATATGTTGTGTCTGTATCCACTAAATTTTAGAAGTTAATGTGTTCCCGTATCTATGTTCGTATCCGTATCTATATCGTATCCTTTGTCCGTATCTATGTCCATGCTTCTTAGAAAAATACTTGCATGGATTTATTTACTCATAATAAGTCCTGACAATATGGAGCAGTTCAACGACAAAAATGACGACGGCGGCGTTTCTCTGACAAATAGAGGTTGCCACGCGCTGCTTTCACACTTTACATGCAATATGGAGGGTATTGCACGAAGCTTCGTCATCTTTCATCCCTAACTCAAGCCAACCTGGTTGTTTACTTAAACGAATTTTAGAATAAGGAAAAACGAAATAAGAAGACGACTTTTTATGCCACTTTAATTTGTTTCTTTCCGACTGTTCGAAACGCACGACTGCAATGATTCCCAACATTTCCCCACAATGGAAGGAGGAAACATAAAACTGAATTAATGGCTCAGGTCATTTGATAGACGACTTTCTCAGCACAGATTCAGAATAATAATAGGAAAACAATAGTAGGAGTTCATTTGAATCAGATTAGTAAATTAGTTAATTTTATTGCTCTCCTCAAATTTTAAGAAGAAGACTGGAGTAAAGAACTGTTGATTAGGGACATACAATGTAATTTAATATAATAGAATCTAAAATATAGTGAAACAGAGTATATAAGGTGTTATGTAAATGTTTTTAAATTATCTCAATATTCGGAAAAGTAGAAGTTAGACAGGACCAGAACGACACTGAAGTTGACACTGTTAGTACTCCAGTTGATCACGTTTGACAGAGACATGAGAGCAATGGAATTCGAACGTGCACTCTCCAAGTGAAGAAAAGGATATGGCAACAAGGAAGATTGCAAACTATGGTACAAGGTCTTCTTCTGCGGACGTAAAATTCTGAGGTCTGTCCACCAACTTCAGAAGATTCAGCCAGGATATTAGAGCAACTGGAAATCGTTTGTAGGAACTTAGCATTAAGCAGAAGATGATGGCCTCACACATCGGCCAGGGTGTTGGCTAAGAGCAGAGCCAGACATTCAGTTTATTAGAGGTAAAAATTTTATTAAATGTGAAAAGTTTATGATATTTAAAAAAAAAAAAAGGAGTAATCGAAAGTAAATTTAAATAACAGTGAGCTGTAAAATCAGACTAAAGAATTGAAGAACTAAAAGGAGTAATCTGGGTAATTGAATTAAAATAAGTAGGAGTAGAAGATAAGATTAGCTACCGTTTATTCAGTTGACGTCACATATTCCTGTCCGGTTCTATGTAGGAAATATGATCCTCCTTTGAATTTTTTAACGACCAAATTCATATTTAATAGTATCCACGGTTCCCTTGGCAGAAATCTTTAACGTCAAGAATTATAAATTATAATGACAATTAGGTATAAGAATTATTCTGTCATCACTTTACTTTTAACAACAAATTATAATTTTTGGAGATAAGATGTTCAGCCTAATTCATCAAGGAAAAGTGAAAGAAAGATATTGTTTATACGCAGTTGGCCCATTCAATTTCATTAAAGGTTAAAAAATGAAAACAACATTGTAGGAGTAGGACTATCATGTGGGGTTCTGAAAGGACGAACGATGGCAACAAGCCAACCAACTTTTGTCAAGCTTCGAAAGATACATTAGCAATACAATTTTCTGGGGTTGAAAATCATGGCAATTTGCGTTTAAAGAATTGTTACTGAGTTATGCATTGTAATCTCTTTTATAGATTGGATCGGATCATGCGAAATCTTCATCTTGTTGGGTGCGCAAACTGACAACTTTCTCACTTTCAGAACCAAGGTTTTTATTATCCGAGACATTTGTGTGATAGATTTTGATACTATCAATGATTAAAAATTAAATCACAAAAAAATTTAAATGACCAATCTTTCGGTTTAGTTTCTCACTTTTTGATTTAATTTATCTAATAATTCTTATTATTAAAAATCAATGATTTTATTAATTAATAGGTTAATTTTTGTAAACTAATTGATTTTTATAAAATTAACCAATTTTTATTTAAAAGTTTCTTTCTTTAATTGAAATTGAAATTAAACTTCAATTTTTTTGTGGATAAAAAAACTCTTTCTTTCATTATATTTTAAGATTCTTCAATTTTGTTCAATGATTTTATGATGGCTTAATATTAATTGAATTTTTAAATCTTAAACATCTTATCTTATTTGTAAAGACCACAAAAAGACCAAAAAGAGCTCAACCTTAACAAACAAACCCAACCAATACAACAAATTAATAGAGGTGTATATATAAGAAGATAGCAAATGGGCAATTAAACACTCAACAAAAAAGCTGTCTTCTTCTTCCTCTCCATTTGTTTTCTAGCTAGTAAGTGTTTAAATACATCATCCTTCTCTTGCATGTGAAGTTTTTTTCATGCATTCTCTCATTTTGTTTGTTTTATAGTAAATTGTGAAAGTTAACATCTCAAAAATCCCTTAGAAAGGCTTAGAACTTCACATAAGTAAAAATTTTTCAGCAACAATTCTATGCCTTTTATTTGTAAGTTTTGGTCATCCTACACTATTTTATAGGTAGACAAAATATTGCGATTGTTTGGGCAAATAATTTATAGTGATGAAAAAAAATAAAAATGGAAAAAAGATGGTTGAAAAATGAGGAAAAGAGAAGATAGGAGAAGAGGAGAGGGAGAAGAAGACAATTTAGGAAATTTTAAATTGTATTAAAGGACAAAATAAGAAATGTAAAATTTAAGGGTAAATTTGAAATTTAATTCCTATAAGGGTATTTGTGCAATAATAAAAATAAATGAGGGTAAAATAGGACTTTTAATAATTTAAGTTATTTTAGTAGTTATGGTGATTAGGTTAAGTAAGGATGTTTTAAATAATTAAGAATAAAGTGAAAAGGAGAATAATTTTGGATTATTAAGTGTAATTAGTTGAAATTTTTCTTAAATAAGTTTAATAGAATTTTGTAATGCTTGAGTCTAAAGGGTGGATTAAAGAGTATATTGGACTTATCAATTAGTTAAGTTCGAAAATCTGATAAGAATAACCTTATATTGTACTCTTATAGTAATATTTTGCTATTAATAAATTATTTTATAGTGAATCATATTTTAAATTACCCATTAATTAAATGGAGACTGGTATATAATAGGTTGTGAATAAATTGCATAAATTATGAATATATGGCTTGTCTAAGATAAGCTACATTTGATAGTCATAAATTGATAAGTTATTTAAATATGAGCGAGTGATGGCAAGATACTTATCTGTGGAGCAGGTATCTGGGTATCCTGAGTCCCGGGGATCTCCTGTGTCGATGACTAGGTTCTACAGTGGTACCAAGATATCCTAAATCTTGGAGATATCTTGTGTCAATGGCTAGGTACTGAAGTCGTACGGGGATACCAAATTAGATTGAGGAATTGAGGTACCTAGTGTCGATATTTATATGTCTAATTACGTTTCCACTTAGTAAGTGATGACGATGAGTAAAGATGAGCCGACAAATCATTGAATGTAAGCCTATTACGATAAGCAAGGCCTAGACAATTCAGTTAATAATGAGATCAAATATAAATGGCATTAATAAAATAATATTAGTATTAACCATTGCTTATGATAAAATTTTGGATGACTGTTGAGTGGTCGAATAGGCTGAGTATTGTTGTATATTTTAATATTATATGTATAAATTACTTGACTAATTTCTATATATATTGAGTTATTTGATTTTAAGGGTACGTGGTTAGTTATCTTATTGAGTAAGCAGCTCACCCCTTGTCGCTATTTTTTTTAGGAGATAGAAAGATTGTCGACAACCTCAATACACATGATTGACAAAGTGAAGTTTAGGTGAAGCCAGCAAATTAAATTGAGTAAAATTGTTTTATTGTATATACTTTTAAATGTAAAAGTTTGGAAAGTTGTGCTTGTACAGATAAATTTTTATGACTGACAAACATTATTTTAGAAAATAATGAGAATTTTGGTAATTAATGATATAATTGGGGAACAAATTAGATAAGTGGGTATCAGAATTATTGGAGGGTCACATTATCAGTTTAATTTTCTATCTAGTTTTTAAATATTGGATATTATATCACACATATTCTATTAAGTTTAGGGTTTTTAATCAATCTTAATTGGAGCTATAATCAATAAAAAGAATCGTAATGTAAGTATTTTTTTTGTTTTTCCTTGTGTTTCATTTTGAATTTACAATCCTATAAATCTATCAAATAAATCATTAAATATAATTTATTACATAGTTCAACTGAATTAGGTAACGGCCAAATAATAATGTGGAACAATATGTCTTCCACGGATAAAAAATATGTTATTTACAAAATGCGCTAATTAACTTAATCAAACATCACCAGTTACCTTGTAAAAATAAGTAAACATCGAACACTCGAGGGTTTAAGTTGACTTGTAGGTCTAAAACTTTTTTTAAAAAAAATCTATATGACTAAAAGTTAGTATTGAATTCTTAGCCTATTTAATCTGATAATAGAAAAACCTTATATTCATATTTTAAATCAGCTATTAAATATAATATAGGCATTTAAGATCAAATTAAGTACTCAAGAAGACTGATGTCAGGCTGAATATGGACCGGCCAGGCCCGACCTTTGGCTCGATCGTAACTTCAAAAATGACGTCATTTTGTCCAAAAAAACGTCATTTTTTACTTTTTTAAAAATATATGTGGTGAGCCAAGTTAGAGTAAGGCCACCAGCTGCATAAAAAAATACTTTAATATTGTCAATTTTGAAGATCTTATACAACAGTTGTGTGAACATTTGTGAGCATTCTCACAATTACAACTAATATCTCAAAATGAATTATTATCGTGGATCAATTTATTGAATCTAATTTAATATCTTCTTAAAAAATTACATATTTATCAAAAAATAATTATACAATGTAATATATGTATATATATACTTTTAGTTTCAGTTCTGCTTATATGGAATCTCTACTAAGAATAACTTGTAGATTATATTTTGAAGTAAAGGTAATGAATTTCATAATCATAGTTTTACTGCAATTTCGTTCCTAAAACACATTTACTCTAAGAAGATTTTTTCTTTAGAGTTATCAAGTTCAAAAAATATATAACTTAATATGAGAGAAAGTCTCCTGCTTCTCACTACATGCAGAAGTCATGATTCTTATTCCCCCTTCCTTTGAACATCCTTACCCGAAAACTACTTCATTAAACCATTACACCATTGCTATCATAGCCTTTAGCTTTCCATTCTTGGCACCCTTGACAGTTCTTGCACATTCTCTACCTATGTTTCTTCTTGCTAGAACTCTTCATCAAAAAATAAACAACACCAGATATCCAAGGACATAGCTGACTTTCCATAAAAAAATTCATTATCCCACCCTGCAAACTTTCCCTGTTGAGCTCTTCTTGGTTATGACAACCCATAACCAAAAGCTGAACCTTTCCTAATAGATTATCCAACTTTAAGAATGACCAATACATCAGTCCCTTCCCTACCTGAATTTCCACCTCTTCCCTCCTCCATTCTCAAACCTTCTTCCTCAAACCCAGAAATTTCTTCTCCATTGGATGCTCCCCCCAGATTTTGAAAGTAAGTAGTAGGTGAAGAAAATTCATTGACCTTGTCCTACTCACCATCGAAGGATACAGATGGTAGACTGGTTGTTTGCCTTAACCTTGAAGTCTTGAAGGAGGGAGCTCGAGCCTGGGAATCAACGTTGGTTGGTTTTTTCTTTGGTAAGAGATCACCTTTTCCTTTAGTCTCTCAATGGGCCAGCAAGTTGCTGAAGACCAGAGGCTTGATAGATGTTCTTCTCTATGAAGAGAACTTAATTGTGTTCAAATTTACATCCACTTCAGAAATCCAAAAGATAATAGAGGAAGGTGGCATCTTGGTAGCCATCCTGTCTTCCTACAAACATGGCAACCACACTTGAACCTTGAAAACCTTAAAATCCAAAGCATTCCACTTTGGACTAACTTCTACAACATCCCACTTAAGCATTGGACAACTCAAGGGCTTGGAGTACTAGCTGGATACATTGAAAAACTGTTGTGTATGGATGAACATACAACAAATTAAAAAGAAACGTGTTGGATATGCCCAGATTTGTATCAGTGTGGACACTTCCGAAGAACTCCCTAAAGAAATTCCAATGATGAGGTTAGAAGAGGAAGATAAACTATGGGAGATACAAATAAAATTTCTTACCACTAGAAACCACCTTCCACGAATCCAACCAAAATCTAGAAAGCTACGGGCAAGATCTTCGAAACAGGGAGCTACCAAGAGCTTATGGAGTCAACTAAAACAATTACACATCTGGAATCCTTGGAAAATCCCCTTCCCTCAACATCTAATGATGTTGTGATACCAATAACTGGTAACTCTATACCACCTAATGATACGGAGAGACACAATAATGAATAGTGCAAAATAATCAAACAACACATATGCATGCATCCAAAGAGTACAGTATAGCATGCAATATAGAGCAGGAAGTATCACAAACACCAAATACAATATCTCAAACAGATACCAATGATGACCATGCCACCCTAACCACTACTTCAAGAGACATGCACAAGGTTAAAGGAGAATCAATGGTGATTCATACTAATCCTCGCTAATTAGATATCATTGTTATTCCTAAATTGTATATTGCGCCTAAAAAATATGTAGGAAATGTTGAATTCCACACAATGGAGAGAAGGAGATTTAAGAGGGGAAAAGGGAAAGGCTCCATAAGCCAAACTTTTTTACCATGTCCATTATTTCTTGGAATGTACGTGGACTAAATTGTGACATTAAACTGTCAGCTTTTAAGGAACTTTGTATTGAAAGAGACCTCTCATCATTGGATTACTATAAACAAAATTCAAACTAGAAAACCTGGCCAAATTGGACATTTTTGGCTCCCACTTTAACATGATTACCAACCACCAACATTATCCATTCGGAAGAATAAATATTTGTTATAAAGAGAACGAACTCAAAGTGGATCTACTGGACTCTAATGAACAGGCTACGCATCTGAATTTATCTTTCATAAAGGAGAATATTCAGCTTAATTTTTCATTCATCTATGCAAGCAACTTTCGGTTTCAGAGGTTAGATTTATGGAATAACCTTAAATCATTCAGTAACATCGTATCCACTCCTTGGCTCATATATGGAGACTTTAACTCCATATGATACCCCTCAAACGCACAGGGACACTGTAACTTAAAGAATTATATGGCTGATCTAAAAGATATGGTGGAAGATCTAGGGGTGACAGATCTTAAGTATGTGGGACAGACTTACACTTGGTCCTCAAACAACAATTAGCTTGGCACATCAGGAAAAAATTAGATCGAGCCCTAGTAAATGGCATCTAGCTTAAGACCTTTCTCGACAGCCTTACTACCTTTAAAGAACCTCTATTCTCGGATCATTCTCCACTTGAAATGGACATCTTATTCCAAAAAGCTATCAAGCACTATCCTTTCCGATTCAATAATTTTTTGGTGAATGTCCTAGGGTTCTATGAGGCATGTATTAAAGGAGCATAATATAACTGCCATGGGACCAAGCAATTATGTTGTGTTCAAAGGTTGAAAGTCATTAAACAGGAACTGAAGATTCTAAATTCTATACAAAGGCCTACAACTACCACCTTAAACTCCTACAGACTTGAACTTCAAGCTAGCCTTTTTGCTCACCCTACAGATCCAATGCTACTTGAAAAAGAAAATTTAATGCTATCATAGTTCTTAAAGGCTACACACAACCATAGCTCTCTTTTGCAACAAAGAGTTAGAGTACAATGGCTAAAGGAAGGGGATAACTGTACTAGTTTCTTTTCAACTCCATTCTTGCAAGAAAAAATTACAACAAAATCCACTCAATAACTTCCAACAATGGTGCAATATTGCAGACAGAACAGGAAATCCAAGAAGAGGCAATAAGTTATTTTAAAGACCTTCTAGGTACTCCAAACAGTGTAAATGTTATTGTTAAAGATCTCATAACCCTATCCCTCAAAAAAATCACACTAACTGATTCATATCTTCTTATAAAGACTGTAGAAAAACACATAAATATAAGCTGCAATTTTTGGCATGGATGGAACCAAAGCTCCCAGAACTGATGGCCTTAATGGGTATTTCTTCCAGAAATCTTGGAGAGAGACAAGACCCTTTATAATGCAAGCAGTCAAGGAATTCTTCTCTAACAGGATCCATCTCAAAGAGATCAATAGAACCTTTGTTTGTTTGATTCCTAAAAGCTCCAATCCCACTCATTTCGAGGACTTCAGACCTATTGCCTACAATAACTTCCTTAATAAGGTCATTTCCAAAATACTTGCTACAAGACTGAAGAAAACTACAAACCTAACTGATCAGTGATAACTAAGGTGCCTTCATGCAAGGTAGACATATAGGAGACAACATTCTTATTGTTCAAGAACTCCTAAAAGGCTACTCCAGGGCAAATTACTCTCCAAACTACACAATCAAAGTTGATTTTCAAAAAACTTATGACAATGTGAGCTAGGATTTCCTATGGAAATTAATGATGGCTCACGGATTTCCAACTATATTTATAAAGTGGATCAAAAAGTGCATTTTATCCTCTTCCTTGGCTATCTTGATCAATGGCACCCCTACCACACCCTTCAAGGCAATAAGTGGTCTTAGAAAGGGGAACCCTTGTCCCCCTACCTTTTCATTCTTTGTATGGAGACTCTCAATTCTCTTATCAAGCATGAAGTGCTCAAGAATTCAAAGTTCAGATGCCAAATGTAAGAAGATTGAGTTGACTAACCTATGTTTTGCAAATGATTTACTTTTATTTTGCAGGGCCACGATGGACTCCATACAAAGTTATATGGTAGCCCTTAGAAAATCTAAAAATTTCTCAATATTAAATTTCAACCCAACAAAGAGTATTTCATCTTATCCAAGAGAGTTGTTGCCTTGGGACCTCTCATCTTTCAATCAACTCGAATGCAATTTAAACATGCTCCTCTGTTGTATCTTGGACTACCAGTCTCCACTAAAAGACTTACATATGCGGAATGCATTCCACTCTTAGAGAAAATATAGAGAAGGATCAGTTCATGGGTTAACAAGTCTCTGTCCCAGGCAGGAAAGGTGCAACTCATGAAATCGGTGTTAAATTCTGTCCACATTTATTGGAGTTTTCACGTCCAAATGGTGCTAAAGGGTTAGCTACAGTGAAGTGGGTTGATATCCGTTTCCCCAAAGTTGAAGGGGGTTTAAATATAACTCCACTAAAAAATCACAATTCAAACATTAATCCTGAAAAGACTATGGTGGATCCTCACGGATCGACTGTCACTTTGGGTGAAATAGCTCCACTCTTATTTTCTCAAAGAAAAAAGCCTATGGAGCATTATAAAATCTACCTCATACTCTCGTTTTCTCAACCAGGTTCTGAAGTTGAGGGACAAAATTAGGGAAGATATCTCTTGCACAATTGGGAATGGAAAATTGGCTTATGTATGGTTGTCAAATTGGTCTAACTTGGGATCTATCATACATCATTACAACAGTCTAAGTAGTCCCTAAACCTCTTCACTCAAACTTAAACTTAGCTCCATAATTACAGAGCGCACATGGAACTTTCCTCAAAAATTGAAGCATCTCCAACCATCCTATCTACCTCAACCAACCTCTCAATAAACAGTCTACTAGCAGACTCAACTTACGCTTAAACTTAACAACAAGACCACTAAAGATTTGCTAAAATGTAAGAAACAGAAGGTGGAATGGCATAGGATTATTTAGAGCAAGGTTAAGAGCATCTTTCATATTATGGTTAACTGTCCAAAATAGATTGAATGCAATAGATAAAACGCCTTATTTGCAAATGGACAGAACATGTCTAATGTGCTAGATCCATATGGAAATAAGAGATCATCTCTTCTTCATGTCGTTATAGCAGTAATGTATGGGGTTATGTATCTAGCAAATGTTTATGGCTAGATCCTGGGAACACTATCACAAAGATTGTACAAAAATTGTCTAATAACTTAATCACCATAAGCCTAGATATATAGATTCATATTCTATCATTAGGGCTCTGTGCATATGGGTTGTGAAAGCAAAGGAACCTCAAACGATTTAGAGGAACCAACTCACCCAAAGAGATTCTTGCATCTGAAATCCTAAGAGAACTCAGAGAGCTCATCCTACTGAAAATCCTTAACCAGATATGCAACAGAAACATCCTAGCCTCTCTAAATGTATAACTCGAGGCTAAGTACAGAATATATTCAACACAAGCTCATGTAAGACAAGCAGAGAATGGAGACATAAGGAAAGTAAGAGAAAGTGGAAATTGCTTCAGTTAGAATCTAGTATGCAAGGTGAAGAATGAGAACTTAGGTCAAGAAGAATTTGCTATAGTAACTAATCTGACATCTTCCTCCTTCCAATTTTGGTGGTACGTACGGGTATCCAAAACTCTACCGGTATTCAACATATACTCAATTTTAAAAAAAAAGTTAAATATAAAAAGATTCTTAGTAAGTTAATAGTCCAAGATCAATACAACCATGCATCCAAATGAATTACAAGTATGTGTTATCAATATAACATTACATAGATTTTCGTATCTCCAAGACTTACATTGGTACTTGTAACTGTTCCCAAAGATTCACTAGAGTTTTTAACAATTTGAAAGAATTGTGGTCGATGGTTCGATGCTAAGTTGTTAAACACTTAACAGAGCAACATTCAACGTATTAACTGAGACAGGACAGTCGAGTGGGCATGAACGACGAAGTTTCGAAGGTGGTGGCGGGCAGTGTGGGGTCCCAGAAGGGTGACGCCTCCACTGAGGAGGCTGATAATCTACTTCGGAGCAGTAAGAAAGTTAAGCGTACCACTGATTGCGTCCTAACTTTGGCTCGAGATGATGTAGAGATGGAGGCACGTGCCGACTTAGGACGTAAATGTTCCTATAAATATTCTCTAACAGGGTCTGTGCCTGATATGCTTGATACCGGAGAGGAGTTTCCAGAGGTGGTCTCCGAGGATGACTCTGACCCAAAGGAGTTGGATGACCCAGATTGCCCCACCATTCATATCACTCCTATGGATAAACAATGTATTAGGCGTGTTTAGGCGCATACGTTGATTATTAAAGTACTACACTGGCGAGTGGGGTACAGATTCCTTGTGGCGTCTTTGAAGCGACAATGGCAACTACAGTGCGATGTGGTGCTCGCGGATATGGGGAATGACTATTATTTGATTAAATTTCATTGTCTGGAGGATTATCGATTGGTTTTGGAAGGGGGTCCTTGGATGGTGGCGGATCACATCCTCGCCATCATGCAATGGCATCCTAACTTTGATCCATTCGCTGCTTCTATCGACAAAGCCACTATATGGGTTCGCATCCCTCATCTCCCTGTCAAATA
This sequence comes from Erythroxylum citrifolium, assembly GCA_026284465.1. Classification (NCBI taxonomy): domain Eukaryota; kingdom Viridiplantae; phylum Streptophyta; class Magnoliopsida; order Malpighiales; family Erythroxylaceae; genus Erythroxylum; species Erythroxylum citrifolium. Next base: position 30,293,627 of record JANKOE010000002.1, on the reverse strand, counting down.
TTATGACAAAATTATTGTTACTCAGATAGGGAATAAATTGGGAAAGACTATGCGGGTTGATGAGAGCACTGCAACTAGTTCTCAAGCAAAGTATGCAAGGATCAGTGTGGAGGTCGATTTGAGTAAACCATTGATTGCGAAATTTCGCATGAGGCGCCGCATCTGGAAAGTGGAGTATGAAGGTCTACATCTGGTGTGCTTTGGTTGTGGCACTTATGGCCACCGCGGCCACCCCATAGCTCGAGGTGGGACAGACAATGATGGGCGTGGGTCAGAAGTGGCTGATGCAATGTGTGGACCTCCGGACAAGGGTGCGACATTACAGGGATCTAGAATTCATATGCTGGAGAACCAGTGTCCCACTCAAGATCCCAGACCAGAGGACGGCGTCAGTTCATCTCGAGACCAGGGATTGTTGCCGCAAATTTCTCGTCCAACTATTAAAGATAGGAAGGGGAATAGGAGACAACCTCTGTCCCCCAGTCGCGGTGCACTGTTAGGCCACATGCCTCTTCCAGTAAGCCCAGGTTTGCGTCTCCGGACCAGGCCCTAGTTATTCATTCTTAGGGCCCTATCCGGCTCCAGGTCACCTCAGATAGGCAGCCCGTTCCAAACGACTTGCTCACATCGTCCCTCCCATGCATGCACCCCATGCAGATTGATGTTCCTCAACCCCACACTGCTTCCTACACTCAGCCCTCACCCTCAGCTGCCCCCCTCTCAGGCGTTGGATGTGTGCCCGATCTCCCAAGTCACCCCCTGAACCTCCTGACTCGTCGGTGGCTGAAGCAAGGTCTAGCAATAGGTCTCACTGTGGTGGGGCGTCGAAGAGTTGTTTCGTTCCTGAAACTCCAATGGGATCGGAGGCTGATCAGCTTGTGCCTGGGGCAGCTGGACAGCTGGAGGATGGCCCATGTGAACCCCATGCTATTTAGCGTGGATTTTGTATTCCTTTTTGTTCCTATGATCAGTTTTATCTATTGGAATTGTTGTGGTGCAGCCACTTTGGAGTTCCGAGAGGTTTTAAAGGATTTAGTTCGTATCCACCACGTAGATGCGGTGGTCATAGCTGAACCCAAGATCAGTGGGTCGCATGCAACACGAGTCACTCAACAGTTGGGTTTCTCCAATGTATTTTGTGTGGACGCTCAGGGATTTTCCGGCTGGTTGTGGCTACTATGGAAGGACACTTCTGACACGGTTACAGTGGTTGCGAGTGGTCGAGGTTTTATCCACCTTTAAGTTTCACGAGTTAATGGTAGTACCTGGTTTTGTACCTTTGTTTATGTCAATCCTGCACCTATTATCAAGGCTGAGTTGTTTCAGCGTCTGGCGAACCTGGCAGCGTCAATGTCTCATCCTTGGCTGCTTACCAAAGATTTCAATGAAATGCTGGGCCCTGAGGAGAAAGTGGGTGGTGCGCCTTTTGATTTCCGACAGTGTGCACGGTTTCAACAGTGGGTTGGTGATTGTAAATTGGTGGACCTCGGATTCTGTGGCCTGAAGTTTACATGGAGAGGACAGGACAACAGTACTTATGTTCGGGTTTTTGAAAGATTAGATAGGGCTTTTGGTAACCTAGCTTGGTGCGCTAGTTACCCCTCGACCATAATTAGGCATCTCCCTCGCGTCCGGTCAGATCATCATCCATTACTTGTCTGTATTGCACCCACGAGCTGCCGGTCAGCTGGTGAGCCATCGCTTCGGTTTGAACTAGCTTGGACAACACACCCTGACTACTTGCGCCTCTTAGTGATGCATTGGGACAATTCGATAGCCCTCCCACACATGCTTTTACGTTGGCGAGATAGACTGTAGGAATGGAATTGTGTAGTGTTTGGCAATATTTTTAGATGGAAAAAAGGGCCCTTTCCAGACTTGGAGGAGTTCAGCGCGCTCTTATGGTACGCCCCAACTGATTTTTACTCTCCCTGGAAGCGGAGCTTCAAGCCGAATATAGGCTTATTTCTCGACTGGAAACGCTACATTGGTTCCAAAAATCGAGGACAGATTGGTTATGCATGGGTGATAGAAACACCATATTTTTCATACATCTACTGCGGTTCATCGACGGCGGAATCAAATTGAGGCATTACGAGATGAGTCGGGATAGTGGGTTTTTTAGGCTGATGCGATCCAGGCCCAATTCTTGAACTATTTTCAGGAATTATATTCGGAGGAGGTCGTGGCACGTCCACAATTCATTATTCATGGGGGGTTTCCAGCAGTCCTGCATCATCTTTGGCAAGCTATGAGCATGATGGTGACTGATCAGGACATCACTCGTGCTCTTTTTCAAATAGGTGCGCATTAAGCGCCTGGACCAGATGGATTTCACGCCCATTTCTTTTAGTCACAGTGGACTCTGGTGCAACCCAGTGTTATCACGTTGGTGCGACGTATTTTTGATGACCCTCCCCATATCCAGGGTATTAATAAGACGTTAGTTACCTTAATCCCGAAAGTTGCCCATCCGAAACAAGTCACTCACTTTCGGCCAATTGGTCTGTGCAATGTCAGTTATAAGATAGTCTCGAAGATCATCGCCCAAAGACTCCAGGTCGTTCTTCCCACTCTCGTCGGTCCTTATCAGAGTAGTTTTGTACCAGGGCGACAGATATTTGACAACATTGTTGTGACACAAGAGATTATTCATTCTTTTCACCGACTAAGGGGTAAGAAGGGCTTTATGGCATTAAGGTTGATTTGGAGAAGGCATATGATCACCTGAGTTGGTCTTTTATACATGACACCTTATGTGTTGCGGGTGTTCCTGATCCGATGGTGCAGTTAATTATGAGTTGTGTTACCACAGTTTAAATGAAGGTCCTCTGGAATGGTAGGCCGTCTCCAGCGTTCCAACCTTGTAGGGGGCTCCGCCAGGGTGATCCCCTATCACCTTATTTATTTGTATTATGTCTAGAAAGACTGTCTCATCTCATTTAGGCTCGAGTGGGCGATGGACAATGGAGGTTGTTTCGGGTTGGCATAACAGGACCGTTAATCTCCCATCTCTGTCTTGCCAATGACATGATCTTATTCTCAGAAGCTTCCGAGCGACAGATGCGTGTAATTCTTGACTACTTGTCTCTATTTTGTGCCGCATCGGGGCAACGCATTAACCCCCATAAGACAACAATTTATTTTTCTCCCAATGTTCCATCAACGGTCAGTGGTAATATAGCTCGTCTTTCCGTTTTCGCTCAGACTTTGGATGTCGAAAAGTATTTAGGGGCTCCTTTACTCCATTGACAGGTAACCAAATCGACTTATTCACATATTCTTCAAAAAATGCAATCTCGACTATCAGGATGGCAAGCTGACGGGTTATCTATGGTCGGCCAGGTGACCTTATGTCAATCGGTTTTAGGGGCTCTCTCACTATACACGATGCAAACTGCTAAAATTCCTAAAGATTTACTCAATCAGATGGATAGCTATTGTAACCGGTATATTTGGGGTGATATGTCGGAGCGGCATCGTATGCATCTTGTCTCCTGGAGGCAGGTGTGTAGCCCGAAACGTTTAGGGGGTCTTGGACTGAAGCATTTGGGGGCCATGAATGTGGCGTTTCATATGAAACTCGGTTGGTCCATTCTAACGGAGCCACGGAAACTTTGTAACTAGGTGCTTTGTGCCAAGTATAATCTGGACCGGAACCTACATTGAGGGATGACTGCTAAGCCTGATGCGTCCCCCCTTTGGCGTAGCATTTGTGCTGCTTTCCCTATGGTCCTGGCTGGCGCTACATGGTCGGTGGGGAATGGCCAACAGATTCTTTTTTGGTTTGATAGCTGGGTGCCGCGGGTTACTGGAAATTTATTATCCCATTCTCTTCAGTTGGTCCCCGAGGACCATTTAGCAAGGCATGTTTGTGATTATGTTGACTCCAGGGGGGACTGGGCTTGGGAGCAGTTTCGGGGTTTTCTACCTCAAATGCTCATACTTCGAATTGTTACCATTTTCCCACCTCGATCCTTACAGGCGGCCGACCACTTGTCCTGGGCACCAGCGGCTGGTGGCCAGTTCTCAACCCGATCGGCTTACTATCTACTTCGCCAGCATATGTGGTCGCAACAGAATCCCCTATGGCAAGTCATCTGGTCTTGGTCCGGTCCAAAACGAGTTCAACTGCACCTGTGGTTGGTGGCATATCACCGGCTTATGACTAATGGTAGGAGGTTTCAGCTCTCCTTGACGGACTCTCCCGCCTGCCAGGATTGCCCGAATCATGAGGAATCCGTAACTCATGTTTTTAGGGACTGTTGGAGAGCGCGCACAGTTTAGAATCAACTTGTTGAGGGTCGGAATCATCACGACTTCTATTGTTATGATTTTACTACCTGGTTAGCACGGAATTTAGTTTCGGCACCCGAGCCTTATACTGCAACATCTTGGCCTTTGGTTTTTGGTATAGTTATGTGGAAACTATGGGCATGATGCAATGAACGTTGTTTTAACCCTTCCTCGCACCCAGTTCATCATATTAGTGAAATCCATTCCTTTGTCCAAGATGCAATTTTGGCTCAACAATTACACCGAGATGTCTTGCCACCGAGTGCACAGCGGTGTCGAGTCCTCGATGTTGGTTGGATGAAACCATGTGATGGTTGGGTGAATTTGTGTACTGATGGCTCTTCGAAGGGGAATCCTGGACTGGCGATTGCGGGTGGATTGCTTAGGGATGCAGGAGGTCATTGGCTAGTTGGGATTGGCACAAATTTGGGTGTCTGTTCATCCTGGCAGGCGGAGTTGTGGACCGTTTTTCATGGCTTGACGCTTGCGTGGCTGCATGGGTATTCTCAGGTGAAGCTAAGTATAGATTCTGTCTTGGTGGTGGCCAGTCTCACTAGTGACCAGCATAAGGTGGTGAATCCCCCGGTGCTGGCCATTAAAGGTTGTTATCCCGGCAGTGGGTCATATGAGTACGTCATGTTTTTAGGGAGGGTAATTGTTGTGCGGATTAGTTAGCCAATTATAGTTACCGGTTATCTATTGGGGTTCACTGGTTTTCTGATGTTGTTGAGGGTCTATCTTCGCTTCTGTTTGCCGACTCTGTTAGGGTTACTTTTTCCCATGTCGCTGTCTTGTAATTTTTCTATTTTGGTATAAGCCCCGTTTATTTACCAAAAAAATAAAGAATTTGAATATATATAATTTTTTCAGAGCTCTAATTCTGTGTACATGAATGCATATTCATAATTTGAACAAATTATTCCAAACCCCTACAATTTTTAAACAACTCATCTGATTACCACTTAAACTTCTTGTTTTACAGATCTTTCGCATGAGCATTTTCAGTTTTTCTTTTTGTTTTTAATTTAGCAACCAAATTGACATGTGGACTGGCACACATAAAAATGGAAAAGATACATAAAAACGATCCGAACATAATCTAGCGTTAACTGACAAGCACGGAGGCCACGAGATTTCGCTTCTTCTTTTTTTTTTCCTCGTTTGGTTGCTGGGAGGAAGCTATCAAAGGACAATCTATCAAATCGTAGGCCACTCTTCGAGCCAAAACCCAGAAACCAGTCACCTGTTTTAGGTTATATCTTGACTTAATTTTCCTAAAAACATGGAGCTTCGTTTGAAAGATGGCAAGCTGATTTGATGCCCCACTAACTCTTATGTAGCCATTAGATTCCTTTTTGACACTCAGAAAAGTGACCGCCACGCGCCGCATCCACATTTTGCATGGCATTTTGGACACTATTGCATGTCCTCCTTAATTACACTCACCACCATCATCCTGTTCTGCTCTGCCCTCCTCAATGCCCCGCGTGGCCCTTTGCTTTCTCGAACAAAAATTCATTAAGTCTTTCGTACTCTTGCAGATCTCATTCAATTTACGCTTCCTGTTAGCTATTTTCCCCTCATCAGTTCCCCAAGTTTACATTTGTTTAATCAAATTGACACCCTTAATGTATTGAGGTGCTTATAAGCAATTTTGTTCGTAGCTGTATTTGATTAGATATAAGATTTTTAATGGAACGGAATCGAATGATTTATAATAGAATGAAACGTAAATAAATATGATATTAAAAAATTATTGTTTAAGAGGATGAAATAATTCATAATGTAATATAGTGAAATGTTGTTTATCATTTTACATTATATCCTAAACCTCTTAAATTAGAGGAAATTTTTTTTACCGTTTAGAATATGATGAAATGTAATGTGAAACTCTCCCCTTTCATCTTATTTTATTCTATTATATTATAAACTATCATCCCAAATGATAAAATAATATTATATTTCATTGCATTCCACTAATAACCACTCAACTAAACATAGCCTTAAAGTTTTCAAGTCTAATTAATTTAAGTATCATTTAAACAAATTATTCATTCATGTATGCAACAAAAATATAGTAGTAGTTAGATTTAAATTATATACATAGAACATTGTTATTTTAAATAAAATCACATTATTTTCAAATTGTTCAATGAGATCTAAAGTAATCTTGAATACAACAACATATGAATTCAACAGTTTATATATTGTATATACCTATTAACAAAATCAATGTAAACTATATAATATAGTTAATATTAAGTTAAGTTAATTTCTTTAAGTAAGAAGTATATTTATCAGTTACAGACTTACAATATGCACTAAATTTGAAAAAAAAATGATTTTTTCATTGTTCTTATGTGAATGAGTTCAATACCATACTTCTCTAAAATGTATATTTTAGTCCTTACTTGTTGAACATATACGACATGCTAATTAAACTTTTAACCTGGTAAAAGGTGATTACATGTTTAACAATAAATATTATGAATGTAAAAAAACAATAAATATTATGACTTTCACTTATTGTATTCAAGGTTGTTCCTAATATTTTATAAGGCCTAAGCAAAGTAAAAAAAAAGGCCTTAATACATCGACAATATATAAATATGTAAACTTTTAAAAGCATATTTTTATTATTAAAGAGGTTATCTTAAGCCTCTCATTATGACACAATTGAATAATCTAATAGCTTGCATTAATTATTAATATTAAGATTCAGAGAACAACTAAAAAAATCAAATAAAAATATGTAAAGAAAAAAAAGTAACAAGATTTGCCTCATTTTGCTCTTTTTGAGTGTCAAGATTGAGTTGGACCCTATTTTGCCTCATTTTGCTCTTTATAAAGGTCAATAATGGACCCTATTTTGTTTCATTTTATTTTTTTAATGAATATCAAAAGTAGATCCTATTTTGTTTTTCATGAGAATGGGCCCTAGACAAGTGCCTTTTTTGTCCTTGCCTGGAGTCAGTCCTGACTGTACCTTACTCAAAATTTACCTACATAAATAAGTTGCATAAGAAAAGGTTGGTGATACAATTCAAGATATAACAAACTTCTTACACATGTAACCTGCCTCTAGAATAATTAAGATGATTTTGGCAAATATAATAATTATGAAGATGCTTGATAGCATATATTAATAACCAATATTGAAATACACTTCTTTGTTATTTACTTAATACACAAAAAAATAGGACAATCAGACTTAGGTAACACCGTATAAATAATTCAATTACTTTAACAAACCTATTCTTATATAAATGGATCAATATTTAGATTACATTACCTCCTACCAAATGCCATAAATTATGCAGAAGCAAATTGTTGCAACATCAAAGCATTACTTTAAGGAAGCACCTTTATGACTCTCCCTTACAAAAATAAATTAAATTCTAGAAAATCTAAACAAGAGGAAGATGATAGAATAAAAATATGTTTTTGTTTTTTGGATGGAATAGATGTTGAAGTAGCAAACTTGAACAGAAGAGTTATTATTAGTTTACATTATATAGAAATTAATTTAGCAAACTTACGTTTTTTGAGAGGTTATAATTTAGAAGCAATTATAATCGTTTTGTTTGATTTTAGAGATGTTACATAAGGAGACTTATCATAAGCATAAAACAGAGTAATACAGAAAAAAAGCATTTTATTCTATAAATTCTCTCCACTCTTCTTCTCCTACATTTGGTATCAGAGCTACGAGCTTGGAAATATTTATAAATTAGTATGGCAACCACTAGCAACTCATTCCAGGTGCTACTTCCAAAGTTAATTGGAAACAATTACGATGATTGGGCTGCCCAAATGAAAGTTTTTTTCTACCATCAAGACTTGTGGGATGTGGTAGAAAAAGGTTTCACAGATATCACAGATTCAACATCATTTGAGTCACTCAGTAAGGACGAACAGGTTGCATTATTAAAAACCCGCAAGAATTATCAAAAAGCATTGTATTCTATTTTTTTGCAGTCTAGCAGGAAACAATATTTCTGAAAATATCATTTACTGAAAGGTGATTACATGTTTAACAATAATCACCTTAATTATTATTCCAGGTGCTACTTCCAAAGTTAATTGGAAACAATTACGATGATTGGGCTACCCAAATGAAAGTTTTTTTCTACCATCAAGACATGTGGGATGTGGTGGTTTCACAGATATCACAAATTCAACATCATTTGAGTCACTCAGTAAGGACGAGCAGGTTGCATTATTAAAAACCCGCAAGAAATATCAAAAAGCATTGTATTCTATTTTTTTGCAGTCTAGCAGGAAACAATATTTCTGAAAATATCATTTACTGAAACGTCTCATGTAGCATAGGATATTCTTCAGAAATCCTATAAAGGAGATGAAAGAGTAAGACAAGTTCGGTTGTGAAAACTTCGTGGAGATTTCAAAAATATGAGAATGAATGAGTTAGAATCAATGCAAACTATTTTGATCGAGTTCAATTCATTGTTAATCAAATGCGTGCTAATAGTGAAGTTATAAACTATCAACGGGTTGTGGAGAAAATTGCACAATCCTTAATTTCAAAGTTTGATTCTATTGTGCCTGCTATTGAAGAAGGGCCTGATTTTTTGATAATGACAGTTGAAAGGTTATTGGGTTCTTTATCTTCACACGAGCAACGAATGGACCAACGAAATAAAAATTTAAATAATGAACATGCTTTGCAAAGTAACGCAAATATATCCAACCGTGGTGGATGTAAAGGTGGTTGTGGCCGTGGTCACTAAAAAGGAAACAATTTTGTCTCAAATAGGGACAATGCCGGAGAAAACAATTCTTTAGATGGGAGATCAAACTTTGTTCGTGACAAATCAAAAATTCAATGTCATAGATGCCAACGTTTCAGGCATTATGCATCACAATGTCGAACAAAATTACAAGGTGGAAAGCAAGCGAATGTAGCAGAAGTAAAGGATAATCAGGTCCTTGCTTGCAAACAAGGTCCAGAGGCAGAAAACAATAATGTATGGTATCTTGATACAGGATGTAGCAATCACATGATGGTAAAGAATGAGTTGTTCTCATTTCTAGACGAGACAGTGAAAGGAGAGGTGAACTTTGACAATACATTAGTATACAATCAAAAGATATCACTAATTTTACTATTGTTGACATGTTCTACATACCTGAGTTATATTGGAATTTGTTAAGCTTAGGTCAGCTTTCAGAGAGAAAAAAGGGCACCAAATTCATATCGTAGATGGGGTTTGTGAAATCAAAGGCAAAAATGACAAAACTATTGCAAAGGTGAAAATGATGAAGAACCACATATTTCCTTTGTCTCTCTAGACGAGAACATTGATGAATTTGCAAGCAATGGTGAAAGATAACAACTGGCTTAATTTGGCATCTTCGATTTGATCATCCGAATTTCAAAGGTTTGAAGTCGTTGGCATAGAAGCACATGGTGACTGTCTTCCTTTAATTGATGCCCCCAACAATTTACGTGAAGTTTGTATACTCGGAAAGCATCACCGAGACTCATTTTCAATCGAAAAATCAAGACGGGCAAAGCAATTGTTGGAACTAGTTCATACTCATATATGTGGACCAGTAGAGGTAGAATCTGTTGATAACAAAAGTTTTTTTTTGTTCATGAATGATTTTACTAGAAAATTACGGTCTATTTTATGAATAAAAAATCTGCGGCTTTCAACAAGTTCAAAGAATTCTATATAAGGAGGCTTATCAGAAATGTAGAACAGAGTAATACAGAGAAAGCATTTGATTCTATAAATTATCTCCACTCTTCTTCTCCTACAATAGAAAGCGAAGTAGCCAATTACAGCTAGCTACTTAATTTATTGACAATGTCGGCTATGAATATATACATAATTAAGACGACCAAAGTTAATGAAGAAGCCAAATACTAGTAAAACAGCAATAAAATAGTACATGCGATAATTATGGAAGATGGTGAGATTCCTCGTAGCTAGACCTGTAAATTCCACGCAGCCGCCTAACTTCTCTAAATTTTCAAGAATTGGTTGGTTGTGGACTGGAATCAAAAAAAGTGCCTTCTATGTTTTATACATGTGGTTACATGTTACATGAACTACACGCCAATCCCTTTCTATTCAATTTTTGCCGCACGCAGAGTTGCAGAACTAGACGTACAAATTAAAGGAATCCACTTCCCCTTTTCTTCATGCGTTCTCCTCCAATATAATTTATGCTTTGTTTAATTGACTCCCTTGTGTTACGTTCTTAGCATATTTTGATTTTTTTAAAAAAAATCGAATTTGTTTTGTGTTTCCCATTCGATTATCTATTTTATACCAATAAATCACATGGCCATTAAACTTACAACTATAATGTTTGTATTTATCAATATAAAGTACAAATTTTTACATGTCTCTCCAAACAAGTTCCCGGAATTGCAACGGTAAGATCTTAATTTTTAATACTAAATAAATAATATTTTTATCAAAAAAATCATATTCAAATTTAATTTACTTTCAAACATGGTGTGTGCAGGGATTTCAAAACCGAGAAAAGGGAAGGTTAATAAGAGAGGGTAAATGGGTCAATTCAATAAAAACTCCAATCTAATCCATAATATGAGTATTTTGTGACAATATTATCTCTTAATGAATTAAGGATAAACACAAGAAAACAAATGAAGTCCTCCCCAAAACCATTGGCCAACCAGTCCTCTAGTGCGCCCACAGTCCCAAACCCAAAAGGTGAAGGCTCATACACACTCATAAAACCAGAAACCGGTCAGCGGTTTCACCCAAGAGCGGTTTAGGAGCACTCTTAAGACCTCCCGAAAACCAGGAGCTTTTAGACTAGTCTGTTCTTAAAATTTTGTCTTCGATGTTTTGGTGGGACCCCGCTTTCTCCCATTATATGTGGCGATTCGACCGCCCTCTGACACCAAAACGTGCCTGCCACGCGCTCCTCTCTTCCCCTTCTTGAAATTTGGAATGCTTTGCATGGCCGTTTAACCTTTTATCGCTCCGCCACCCACACCTGTCCCTTACTTTTATATTCTCGTTTTAGCCCTTCTTGGCTTCAAGCAAAAGGACAGCATCGATATATATATATTGTATGATGTGTGTCTTTATTTTTAAGGCTCGAATATCAACTTGTTTACTCTTTGTGAATTTATTATGCTGCTCAAATACAAACAAGTTGTATTCGCAATTTATAGCGTTTCGTCCCCAAGAAAAATTAGAACTTTCCATACGTCAAGACAAGAAACAATTTGAGTAGATGCAGAAAGAATTAGAAGTATAAACTTATTGCATACGGTAATTAATTAGTGCAATGAATTCACTGAGTTTTCTTACTATTAGAAATTTATTTCATAATTATTATAAAATTTTCTACTTAAAATTTAATAATAAAAACTTGTAATTATGCACTTCCGTTTCTAAAAAATAGTTGATTCGTTTTATTTAGGTTTTCATTTTAATAAAAATTTTCTTAATTGAATTTTAGTTTTAATTTTGCCTAAAATTATTTTCTTATTAGCTAAATAAATATCAATTAATGTCTACTACTAATAAAAATTATATTTGATATAATTAAAAAGAAAAATAAAACATCATAAATATAAGAAAAAACACATGTAGTCGACACCAACCGCCAACATTTTGACTTTGTTGATTGAAGTCCTTAAAGCTAATAAATCGATGTTAGAAATAAATTATCATTATGGTCTTAAATTCATGAGAAATATTAAAGGGTTTAAAAATCGGACCGGTCCGATCGGAAATAGTCTGAATTGATTATGTGTCTGGTTCGATTTTAGTTAATAACCCTTTAATATAAAAACCGACCATGTGTCCAGAAATAAACTGAACCAGTGTTGTATAATAGATTTTGTAAAAAGCAATTCAATCTTCAATTCTGTGTTGATTTATCGATGGTTTTAGGGAAAAAGCACTTCGTAACAATTACAAAATGCATAAAATAATATCTGATAATTTCTTGAAGACCTTTTATCCATAAATATTTAAAACTTTATTCAAAAGTTAAATATTAGTGTAAATAAAGGATTGAACTTATTAGTTTGAAAAATTCTCAAGTATGAATTAATAATTTATCTCTCCCTATTCATATTCATGAGCTTTACCACTCACACTTGAATTTTGATGGGAACATAATATTGGAAGTGGACACGTAATGTAATTTAAATTGAAGTTTAACTTGAAAGAAAAATACATTACTTATAAACACTTGTTAAATTAATTAAAAATTATTTCAAAATATATTAATATTAGATTTATAATTAATTTATTCATAAATTATAATCGGTTGATCTTTTTTTTATTAATTTAATTCTTATATAAAATTTCATTCATATAAACTCTTAATAAATTTAATGTATTCTTGTATAAAATAACACGTAAGAAAATCCAAGTTATTTAACACGAAAGAAAGCGATTGGCATTGTATAAAAGGGAGTGATATATAAATTTTTGCAAGTTGAAAAGTAATTTCCACTTTCTTTAGGTTGAATATAATTCCATTATTTTGGACAAATATGAAAAGAAAGCCTATTGATATTGAAGAGGCCATACGACTCAAAAGTTGAAATTCTAATTTCTTTGTTTGTAATATTGGGACAACTTAAAAAGATATCACATCATTTTCTTTACCAAAGTTAAGATGGTGATTAAAAATGTTCGATTTTTAACTCTATTGTTCAAGAAATTTATGAACTGTTTACGCAGAATTGGACGGTGGTCCATCGACATATCTACCGTGAGAGCAACTGCTATGCAAACTGGCTAGCGAGTTATGCTGAGCATTTTACGCTCGGCTCTACTTATTTTAACCTTTCACCTATTGGGTGTCATGTACTGCTCTTAGAGGATCTGTGCGGAATCTGTGTCCCGAGACTTGTTGTGTAATCGGTTACTCTTCCATCTTATATAAAAAAAAATGTTCGATTTTTTCAAAATAAATAAATACCTTAAAAGCCTTCCTTCATTTTCAAACTAATTAATAGGCTCACTTGTAGTCCGCAAGAAAAGAACAAAGAAGGGTCGTAATATTGGTGCAAGAAGAAGGGCAGGTTAAAGACAGAAAAGGCTGATACGATAATGCGTGTGCATCGGTTACTAAATGGGAATTGGGGAACCCATTTACTTTACAATATTGAAATCCAATGCAACAGTATCACCCACCGCCAATGGCAACCTAAGAAAGGTCACAGCAATTGGGGAGTGGCTTCCACGCTTTCGAAAACTAGCGTGGTAGTGGGCTAAGGATGCTTTGCATACAATCTTTGTCTTTATTTTAAGAGAGTTTGTTTACTGTGGTTTTTGTAATCAGCAGTAATTTAACCCAAAAGTGGTATAATTAAACCCCGAACCAACGCCTCCTTGAATGTGGAAACCAGTATCTTCCTTTTGACGTCCCAAAACAAGTTGCTCTTCCCACTCACCCCCTAAAACCCAGCGGCTTCTTTCCTTCACTCTCTCTACGTATATATAACCTCTCTCTCACACCCTTTCTCTTATTACTCCTCTTTTTCTCTCAAACCCTCCCTCAAAACTTCTCTCTTCCCATACATATATCCAGGAGTTGGAAACAGATTGTGATCTCTAGCTGAAATGCGGATGAGTTGCAATGGATGTCGGGTTCTACGGAAGGGCTGCAGCGAGAATTGCAGTATCAGACCGTGTTTGCAGTGGATCAAGAGCCCCGAGTCTCAAGCCAACGCTACCGTTTTCCTTGCCAAGTTCTATGGTCGTGCTGGTCTCATGAACCTTATCAACGCTGGCCCCGAACACCTCCGGCCTGGTTAGTTCCCATCTTTTGCATCCCTGCATGTTAATGAATAAGACCAATAAGAGAAGTCTCTCTACAGTTTTATGTGAAAGAATCGAAAATGATAAATTCTTTTGTTGCCTTGTCTACAGCGATCTTCAGGTCTCTGCTTTATGAGGCATGTGGGAGAATAGTTAACCCGATTTATGGGTCGGTGGGGTTGTTATGGTCTGGAAGCTGGCAGCTTTGCCAAGCCGCCGTTGAAGCCGTGCTCAAAGGCGCCCCCATCACTCCGATCAACTCCGAAGCAGCAGCAAATGGCCAGGGTCCGCCGTTGAAAGCTTATGACATACGTCATGTGTCCAGGGATGAGAATTCCGCCGCCTCCAGTGACCCGGCAAGAGTCAAGACTCGGAGCCGGGTGAGGCGGGTTTTGAAACCCAAACCCAGCAAGCCGGGCAATGGGCTTGGGACGGTGGTTGACTCGGCTACCAGGGATGAGTTGACTCGGTCGACGAGCCACGAGTCGTCTGTGAGCCATCAGTCGGAGGTAGCAGTGGTGGACGGTGAGAGTAAAGAGACGGAGAGCATGGTGTCAGGGGAAACGGCTGAGGCTACTCTGCTGTTCCGAGCCGAGCCGGAGCCGACAAGGAAAGAGAATCATGGGACCCAACACCAGGTTGCTAACAGTAGCGAAATGGTTGGGGTTGGATTGGAGCTGACTCTAGGACTAGAGCCGGTCTCACGTGCGAATCACGTGGTCCCCGTCAAGAAGAGAAGAATACAGCCGTGTGATGCTGACGCGTGTAAGATGGGGTTGGGTCTTGACTATTCGGGTTGAATGACAATGCCCCAAACGGTGCAGTTTGAGCTGCGTAGGCTCGAGATACTTGCTTAATGTCTAGAAGAGATGGCTAACTTTTAGCTCCTTTTGCTTTTAGTTTTGGTTTGTTGTAATCTTCCTGTTCTTTTTAAGTTTTTTGGGGGTTGGGGAAGGGGTCCTTTTTTAAGTAAAAATCGGAAGGGTGTAAAAAAATGTGGGAGTTACATGCACAGTACATGGTAAGTCAATGCATAGAAGGATCGTTTCTCATGATCAACTAATTCTGGCTGTTTTTTTTATAATTCTTATGAATAGCCTCTCCTCTCGTGGAAGTTCCAATGTGGAGTTTTGGTTCATGTGGGTAGTCAGTAGTGTTTGTTAGACTCGATTAAAAAAAGTGAAGGGGGAGTTTAAAGTTGGGTAGTTAATTCTACCAGTTGTGGCTTTGTCTTCAGGTAAAAAAGTACAATTGAAGGCAGTAATGCGAAAAGAAGAAGTCATACCTAGGGAGGGGGTAGGGTGTTGTGGGGTAAGTGTAAGGTAAGCTGACTGGTGCGGTGTCCTTTATGCCTAGATTTTCTCTGCCACGTACATTCGCATGCATTCGTTCCCGAGAATGTACCCAGTTTATTGTGCCTATTTCTATGCCAGAGCGTGTGTGTGGCAGCTGCGTTCGTTTGTCTTTAGCTTGGTCAGCCAAAACAGTTGCTAATGAAGGTGTTTAGTGGCTACGAATTCCTATGTTTTCAGTCTTTCAAAGTTTTGGCCCATTAAGGATAGATTTAGAGGTATAGTTAGGCCCTAATTTACTCAAATTTAGCACCGTTTGAACACAAAATACGATGGCCGTTTAGGTTCATTCTCAATTATTCACCCAAATATTATTTTTCTATGCAGACTGCTCGATTGTGGCCATTATATGTAGTGTTTATTTTGTATTTTCAGAAAGTTTACCAGCGTAAGCCAACATACTAAGGTTACGGGAGATTAATCTCACACCTATAATCAAACAAAAAGGTCTGTGGAATAGCTAGTAACAATGTAACATAAATGAAAATTACCATTAAGTGAAGAACACATTTATATATCAAGATAAGGATAGAAACCCATCTCGTGGTGCAAAATACATCGATTCATTCATATGGCTAATTCTTACGTAATTTAAGATTATATAATATATAATATTTTAAAATCTCTAAATAAAAATATCACAATTCTAATTTGAGCGCCGCCTGAATTGTTAAGTCATAAAAACCCTTAAGCCTATTTTACATGCCTTTGAGTTTTGAGGACCAGATTTACCGAGAATAAAACCCAAATCTAATAAAAGATGGAGGAATTTACCACAAACATCAGCTGGTTTCATACATGAGGATTTGAACACGAAAATCAACTCTTTTGATTTCTATCTTATTTTACAACAGTGAGAGTCATGGAGAACTCGAGGCTCAAAAATTTAAGCATCCAAAACAAATATCCTTTGTTCAACCTAGTGCCTTGACCAATTTGTAATAAGGTTGTTCGTCTAAGATAGCTTATCCATATATGCTTGGTTTACCTTTGTTGATAAATCGTCTACAACTTGTTTTTGTTTTGTTGAATTTTAATATAAGATATTTAATAGGGTAGGATAAATACGAGATATTAGATATTATTTGAGCATAATTGATATTTAGTTAGAATAATTTGTAATTTAATTTAATTTTAATTTTAATTTTAATTAGAATTTAATTTTAATTAAATTACTAAAACGTTCAAAATCTATTATAAATAGGCTTAAGCTGTTAAGCTAGCGCTTCTTGCTTAATCCTCTATATAAAAATTACAGAATTCTCTTAATTGCAGTTGAGATGAATAGATTTCAGAAGCAGTTCGGAAAATACAACAAGAACATGATCAAACTTTAAAATAAAGTACGAATTTAAACTAACACTTTATCATAATTTATACATTAATTATTTTATAGAATTAAATTGACCTAAATTTTTTAGAAATAAAAAATACAAAAAATTATAATTATTTAACAGTGGTATCAAAGTAAAATTTTAATTATATAATTTGATTAAATTTGCTTAATTGTTATTAATTTGATTAAACACAGGAAATTAAGGCTTCATGTTTTTTATTAATTCAGAAACGGTATCTTGATGTTCTTACTTCCAGAAATTGGTTTCTGGGTAATTTGGTTCGGCGTCTCCTTTGCTTGTTGTGTGGTTCTGAAGACTAAATTTTCATGCCTGCGCTTTTGGTCATATTTGTTCTGAAAATGCATCCCAAGTTCCTTCTCTATTTTTCTATATGTTTTGAATGTGGATTCTGGAAATTTGGGGAATGCTTTGAGTTTGCGATTTCTGGAAGTGCCTAGTGTTTGTTCTGGAATTGGGTTTCGCCACTGATGTTCTTGAAAAATTGGATTTTTTATTGCATGTTGTTCTGGAATCACTTGTGTGCATTGATGGATTGAAACCAGCGATGGGCTGGCCTCTGGATCAACCGTGAACCAGTGGCGAGTGGTGTTGCAAATGGTGGAACCAGTCGTGTTGCTAAGGGCGAGTGATGCCCATGGATAAGGCAGACGGAGGCTGCAGTGGCACAGGCGACGGTGAGAAATGGAGAGAAGACAGACGGCATCGGTAGAAAAACCCTAGCAGCAAAGAGGAGACACGTTCCGAACGTGTCTGTCTTAGGAAGAAGTATCTCCAACAGTTTACATTCCCGCAAACTAACTGCCTCTGGCACGTGCAACACACGCAGCAAACATACTTCATTTTATTTTATTTGATTTTTTAAATATTTTAAAACCTTGATTTTAATTAAATTAGTTTAATGTAGATTAAATTGGTTTATATCCTAATAAAATTTAAAAAATGTTTTTCCAATTTTTGAAAATTGTTTTCAAAGGATAATTTGTATTAGGAATATTTTTGAAATTTAGTTTAATTTCTCAAGAAGTTGAATTATTAAATTAAATTAAATTTCAGATCACTAATTACAATCAAGAAAAAGTTTTTAACAATTTCTTTCATAATTAGATTATGTTAGAAATTATAAATATAATGAGATTATATTAATTAAGATGAGATCTTAATTTTAAAAATTAAAGGAATTATTTTTCTTAATATGATTAAAATTAAAATTATATTAATTCCTAATTAACTTTAAAAAAGTTGTTTCTAAAATTAGAATTAATTAATTTCAATGAGATTGAAATTAATTAATTAGAATCTTTAAAATTAAGAAAATTGTTTTCTTAGGTAATTTAAATTTATTTATTTCAATTTGATTGAGATAAATTTATGATTTATTTGTTTAGAGAATTATTTTTCAATTTATTTAGAAATTATTTCTTTATTTATGAATAATAAGTTTCTTGATTTTTAAAAAATATTTTTTGATTAAAATTTGAAAAGTGATTTCATTTATTAATTAAGAAATTTTTGCTTTTTTTTAATTTTTAAAAATAGTTTACTAATTTATTAAAGAAAGATTTTCTAATTAAGTAAGAAATCAATATCTAAATAGATAATGTAAATGACTTTCTAAATTAAATATAAAAGTGTTTTACTTACGGATCGTTTTGAAACCAATGAATTGGATTTAATTCATTAATTTGATGTAATTGAATTAATTCATTAATTTTATGTAATTGAATTCAATTCATATATTTGGAATGCTAAAAAAGAAATGACTTGAATTCAACCATGTAATTGAATCTCATTTTCTTTATGAATTCAATTCATAGCTTAAATGATGTGAATTGAATTTTGAATTGAAGAGCCAAATCTTTTCAAAACA
The DNA here is from genome assembly GCA_026284465.1 of Erythroxylum citrifolium. Taxonomy (NCBI): domain Eukaryota; kingdom Viridiplantae; phylum Streptophyta; class Magnoliopsida; order Malpighiales; family Erythroxylaceae; genus Erythroxylum; species Erythroxylum citrifolium. The sequence goes on along the minus strand of JANKOE010000002.1, from coordinate 30,274,963 downwards.
TTAAAAATTCTTTATCCAAATATACACATCATAAATATACAATTACTACAAAATACACACACATGATTACATGCTATTTTTAGTTAAGGATAAAAAAGTCATATAAAGTAGTTGAATTTATTTTTATTGTGTTCCAAACAATATAATTAAATTCAATTTTAATATTTATAGATTTATTCCAAACAGTGTAAATCGAATTTAATTCAATCCCACAAATGTAATTAAATTCAATTCGTCAATGAATCAAATTCGAAAGTTTTCAAACGACCTATTAATAAGGTTGTTATCTCACACCTCCTAATATCTCACGCCTCCCTCCAAGCTCGCTAACTAGAGTATCTGTAGTCGGGGTTACATATATTATATACCTCGAAAGTGATTGAAATTGTGCTTCTGTGCATCCTCAAAATTTATGTTACATGACTAATATTTGAACTAACTCACATATTGATGCTGATTAGTTTTTAGAACTTTTAACTATCTTAAATTAGTGGGTAGTTGGTGCTTGACACCATCTTGTAAGCGATGCTAGTCAGGTTCTATACTTCTAGTTCTTAAATCTTAAGTGTAACGTCCCAAATTAGGGGTTAGATGATTACGGACATTTAGTATGTATATACGTGCTATGTACAGATTTTGACATGTCTACATGACATTCTCGGTTTTTGTACCTAAGGCAATTTTATTGTGATTAATGTAGCTATTGGGTTTGAAAAATTATTCTGAGTGCGCTATTACTTGTTTTCTATTTCTTGAAAATGTATTTTAATTCGTGTGTTTGGGCCTGTAAATATTCTTTGGATTTCTGTTCTGCGATTTATGATGTGTAATAATGTCTCTGTGGGTTTGAGTTACTAAATATAATAAATATCAGTGTGATGTCTGTTTTATTTGTTCTGTCTTGGGTGACATCCATGTATCCTCCCAGGGGGTATTTGGGTGTTACATTAAGAATCACTTCATTTGGAGGTCGGATAACAAAGTTATGGCCGAAAGAATCAAACAAGGTTTAACCCTCAATCATATTGAACCTATCTTGGGACAATTCATATGTCTTTCAATACTGATGTCAAATCAAGATATTTCTTAGATGGTTTGAAAGAAGACTTCAATATCTACAACTTTTATGAAGACCTCAAAGAAAAATCCTATCATCTGAGGGGTCAAAAATAGGACCAGACGATATGATATCATCAGACAATATAGGATTGGGAAAATTGCCATAACTTTCCCTATAGATATCTAATTAAGGTGTTATTTAGATAGTTTGAAAGATGACTTCAAGATATACAACTTTCGTGAAGACTTTAAAGACAAATTCTATCATCTGAGGGGTTAAAAATAGGACCAGACGATATGACATCGTCACTAGATGATATGACATCATCAGACGATACAGGATTGGAAAAATTTCCATAACTTTCCCTACAGATATTGGATTAAGTTTTATTTAGATTTTTTGAAAGAGGACTTCGAGATCTACAACTTTCATGAAGACTTTGAAGATAAATTATATCATCTGAGGGGTGAAAAATGGACCAAACTATAGTGTACAGAAGGTCAAATATAGAAGAAGCAGAAGGTCAAACATAGAAGAAGCAAAAGTCAAACATAGATGATATGATGTCATCATAGACGATACATTTTACAGATGATATGATGTCATCACAAACGATATGACGTCATCACAGACGATACATTTTTACAGACGATATGACGTCATCATAGACAATACAAGACTGTGAAAATTGCTATAACTTTCCCTACAGATATCGGATTAAGGTGTTCTTTAGATGTTTTGAAAGAGGACTTCAAGATCTACAACTTTTGTGAAGACCTAAGAGACAAATTCTATCATCTGAAGGGTAAAAAATGGACCAGACCATAGCATCAGATGAAACCATAAGAAAAGTCAGACAAATTGAAAAGTCAAATGAATTGGGAAAATTGCCATACCATTCCCTATAGATATCGGATTAAGGTGTTCTTTCGATGGTTTGAAAGAGGACTTCAAGATATACAACTTTTATGAAGACCTTGAAGATAGATTGTATCAGCTAAAGGGTCAAAAGTAGACCAGAAGATGTAAAATGAGCAGTGCATAGAAGAAGCAGATGGTCAAACATGGAAGAAGCAGAAAGTCAAACATAGACAATATGATGTCACCATAGAGGATATGACGTCATCATAGACGATATAATGTCATCATAGATGATACGTTTTTACAGAGGATATGACGTCATCACAGACGATACGACGTTATCACAAAGCATCTCCACTTATAAGGACCATAACTTTCGACTCCGATGTCCAAAATTCTCATAATATATACCGTTAGAAAGATAAAAGAAAGATCTACAACTTTCTAGAAGATAACTTTGTCTAAATCTATCTAGATCAATCCAGAATTTCCCTTGAAGTCAAAACATGAACTTTACATTCATCCACCACTGTACTGCACTCAGTTCTCAAATTCATGACAAATTTTGAGATTCTTAAAGACAAAATTTAAATTCAAAGTCTTCATAAGAAATGTAGCAATATGTTTCTGGTTTAATCCAAATTAAGAATCATCTCGTTTAGATAACTAGAGAAAAAGTTGTGACTAAAAGACTAAAGCATACTCAGAGAACATTTTCCAAATCAACTACCAATTTTGTTTCAAAATCTTTCCTTAACACAACTCATGCCAAGATCACCTTTTCTATTTCATTTATTCCTCATTCTCAACTCCATTTCAAATCAATATCATCCATAAAGAAAATATAATCCATGATTAATCATGAACATTAATAATAGAGCATACACATATATACATATCCTTCATCAACTTACTACACATATTCAACTTCATTTTTGCTTTCAATTTGCTTATAACTTTCACCTTAATTCTTCCCAATTCAAAATCTCTTATCCAGCAAAAACACCAAAGCGACAAATGAATCTATCTACATTTCTCATTCACTACTTTACTCTTGTCTATCATTTCTAATTCAAAAATTGTCATTTATTAGTTCTAACTTCTAAGAAAAGTTTGGAGTCCAACATTTTGCGATGATAATTTTGTGTTGTCAGCAAATTTATTGACGGAAGGTTTGTTTCGGTCGATAAATGTAGCAACAGGTAAGGTTCCTGTAGGGATAAGTCGACTTGTATAGAGATGTAAGTCGCCTTATTCCAGTTCGGTACTAACAAGTCGACTTGTGTACCCATGTAAGTCGACTTGTGCGTGTACAGTACCGTTAGATTGTTAGAGTAGTGCCCTAAAGGCAATCCCCTTTAGCGCATTTTGTTCATAGTCATGTA
>JANKOE010000002.1:29989670-30000498 GCA_026284465.1 Erythroxylum citrifolium | reverse complement strand
CTTAAAAATATATAATATAGTTGCTAATAAATAATAAGCATATAATAATATTGTCTTGTACAAATACAAACATAGTTGTATTTATTAGAAAGGAATGAAAAATTAGTTGAATTAGTAATAGACTATGGGATTGTATTTTTTTATACGGCTGTGCTTTTTATAATATAATATTTGACGTTTTATCTATGATATTAATTGCATTTTCTACACTAAGTTGCAATAAGAAAAAGGATACTTTTTTGTATTTATTAGTTTTTTATTATTTTTATTTTAACATGCTAAAATAAGATTTATTGGTGTTAGATGAATATTTTTATTTCTTTTAATCAATGAGATCTAGTACAGGGGTTCGTTCCCTCATTGATTCATAGTAATAAGAAGCCATATTACGTGTATAATTCATCTTCAAAGTCCTATTCTAGGAACTTCTAATTGGAAAGTAATAGAGAGATTTATTGAAAGTTTATTAAGAAACGAGACATTACTAAAAAAACCTTATGTAAGGTTTTGTGTTCAATTTTTTGTTAATATGATGAATAGCAATCATTTTAATATTCAAATTGAGAATAGCAATGTAGTTTGTTCTTATATGAATCATTAATATAGCAATGCAGTTTGTTCTTATATGAATAACAAATAAAATTGCTAAGATCAATTGTAAATTCAGTTCTTCTAAAAAAAGGTAACTCAATCCAACAGTCTTAGTACAAACCTTGTAAATTTATGGCTATGATCGCTTGAATCACAATTGATCTTTTATCAAATATCAGCCATTAAAGTTGAAAGGTTTTTCCCTCGATGCAAATAAAGAAAAATTAAAAGTCATTTTATTCGTTCAAAAAAGAAAAAAATTACATTCAATCTTTCATCCTACAGTCACTTCTCAACCTCTCATCTCTCAAACTATAACACTCATCTAATTCCAGTTGCTCGACTTCTTTGTAGATTGTTGATAGCGGTTCTTTGAAGAATTTCATGCAACTTCATTTTTGACTGGAGTTTTGATAATAACGGAGTTGCTATTCATTACGAAGGAGTTGGAAATGACACGAAACTGTGGATGCTACTGTGGTTAGTCTACCATGGTCGTTAGACATCGTGAGCGGAGCGAATGTTCGTTGCCTACGACCTAGCCCTCAAGGTGTGGCTTCTTTAAGGATTAGCTTTGCCAATTGCCATTTTATTTCAGGCTTGACCTTGTTAGTGAACTAATAAGTAATAACCAATTCGGTGGGGTTAATCACTTGATGTGCTACAGAAATACAATCAATAAAACGCTCTCATTGTAACACCCCAAATCAACCGCTTATAGATATTGTCCGCTTTGGGCCTTGGTACAGCCAAGCCCCTACGGTTTTGCTTTTCCCGAGGCCTTCCCAGGAGGTCACCCATTTTAGAACTACTCTCATCCAACTACATTTAACCATGAATTTCCGATGGGATCCGATGCATTAGGCCATAAAAAACACATTTGTAAGGGAGAGGTATCCATACCCTTATGAGGCGTGCTTCATTCCCCTCTTTTTTACATACGCATTTTCCATGGCTTAATGCACCAGATCCCATCGGAACTCCGAGGTTAAATATGCTTAGGTGAGAGTAGTTCTAGGATGGGTTACCCTCTGGGAAGGCCTCGGGAAAAACAAAACCGTGAGGGCTTAGCTAGGCCAAGGCCCAAAACGGACAATATCTGTAAGTAGGTGATCTGGATGTTACAGTGGTATTAGAGCCGGTACTCGAACCGTTGTGCCAGCTAGGCTAAACCCCAAAGAGGGATTAGCCCTAAGGGGGTAGAGAGTGTGAGATCCCACATCGTTTGGAGAGGGGAACGAAATACGCCTTATAAGGGTACAGATACCTCTCCCTTACTGATGCGTTTTTTATAGCCTAATGCATCAGATCCCATCGAAACTCCAAGGTTAAATGTTCTTCGGAGATAGTAGTACTAGGATGGGTGACCTCTTGAGAAGACTTTGGGAAAAGCAAAACCGTGAGGGCCTGGTTGGGCCAAGGCCCAAAGCGGACAATATCTGTAAGCGGGTAATCTGGGATGTTACACTCATTCTTCTCTTTTCTAGAGTTAAGAAATGTGAAAGTTAGTCTATATCTGAATTGCCCTAAGATAGTTTTGAAAAGAACCAACTAGCTTATTATGATGCTTTTTTGTCCGTTTCTTACTATGTATATTTCAAGATTCCAGCTTTTATATAACAATTTTCTTCTAATGTTAACTGCTCACTTGTTGAATCAAATTTACGTGTGAGAAACTTGACAATATGAATAATGAACAAAGTTTGATAACGCGTGACATTTCAAGTATGGATACAGCAACTCAGATGAGTCATGTAAAGGATTTCTTAGACCTTTAAATGCCTGAGCAAAAATGTTCAAAGCAATAGAAGCAATTTCACATAAATTTGGCAGAGAGGAACATTGATAAGAAGTAATAATTTTGACATTGAAGGGGCTGATAATGGGGGTTTGTACATTCAAAGAGTTGCCTGCAAATATCTTATATGACTAACTACGTATGAATTTTATTATTTAATTAATTAAATTTTATTATTTAACTAATTAAAATATTAAAATTTTATTTCACTTTATAATAATTTTAAGATATTGATATTTTTAATTTATTAAATAATAAAATTTATACGTCATCATCTTATAAAGTTTACATCTTTATTCCATGATTTTGGAGCAACTGAAGTAATTGGCTATCACACCATCTATTTCAATGGCTTGAGATGTTTTAGCTATGCCTGTATCTACTGTTGCATATGAGTCAGCTTTTAGTATAGGAGGTCAAGTGCTTGACTCATTTCATAGCTCTCTTGCTCCAAAGATGGTGGAGGCTTTTGTTTGTGGACAAGATTGGTTGAGAAAATCACAAGCTCCTCATTACATGGAAGAGAGACTTAAAGAACTTGAGCAAATTAAATCAGGTAATCTAATTTACTTTACCTTATTTTAATATATAAATAAATAAATAAAATCCATTAAAAAAGAAATAACGAGTTTAACTCTTTTTATTCTTTATTTTCTACAGATATGGCTTCATGTATAACAGTGGATCATCCTACCATCCTATTCGAAGAACAACTGTTTAATAATTTATCTCTTTTTTTTCTAGTATGAATCTTTTATAAGACATTGTTTGGCTTATGTTTACTTTGCTTGGGTTTAACATATTGGATTAATCTTTGATGGATTTTATATGCATACTTTTATGAATAATTTGTATTTGTTTTTGCCAATTATTTTTATAATTTTTTGTCATATATATTGCTATGAATAGGTTCTGGTTACCCTAAGAACTGAACCTGAAAATTGGTTAATCAATCCTATAGGTTATTCAGGTTCAGGTTCAGGTTCAAGTTCGTGAAATTGCCGAACCTGACATTCAGGTTCAGGTTCATGTCAGGTTCTGGTTATTTATGAATGGGTCAGGTTACCTTACCATGAACACCCCTACTTATTCTTGTTGTCGAACATTGGTTATTCTAATACTAAAATAAGCTTAGCTTCATCTCCAAACAAATCCTTTCTTTCTACAGAAATCCTAGCTTCACAACACAAAAACCCTAGCCACCTATTCTCAAAGCTAGTGTCACCAACCGCCACCAGGCTCATGTCTGCTGCCTCTGGGTCATCTTTGAAGCCTTTATGTCTTCAGTAGCACAAAAGTTGAGCCACCATAGCCTCATTTAAGGCCATTAAACACTGTAGCACTTTGAAGCTTCCACCGCCTCCACGTCTCAGCTGTCATGTTATCGCAAATGCTGCCCTCTAGTCACATCTCCTCGTTGCTTTTGCAATCGCGTTCATGTAGCGGCAACATCTCCGGTGACTTCCTCGCTAGCTAGTCATCAAGCTTCATATTTGTAGCATCCCTACCACTCTCACAAGCTGCAAGCAACGCCTCCTTGCCTCCATGTCTACAACTTCTTCATCAACAAGCCATCAGTGCCTCAACCTTATTCTAAAATTCCAAAAAAATGATGGCATTCATAGTTTTTCCAAATTCTATGTTTTGGGGCTTAGGTATTTTAAATTTCTAAATTATGGGTTTCACATTGTATTTGAAGTCTAATAATTCCTACAACAAATTTTACATCAATCATATTTGTAATTCAATTATAAATTAAATGAAGGATTTTAAAACTTTTAATATGAAATTTTTAGAATAAAATTAATCAGATCTAAATCTGGTTTTCAAAGATTATATTTCAATTTCAAAATTCAAGATAATAACAATCAAACAATTTTGAATCAAATTATAAAATTAAAGTCATCTCTAACACCACTATTGAAAAATCAGGTTAGAATTCGATACCATGCATTATGATTGGAAAAAAATTATTTGATTTTTCGAAAGTCAAGATCACTTAAATTATATAAAATTATTGACATATAAATCATAGTAAAACATGAATTATAATTCGTACCTTACTTTAAAGCAATTGTTACAAATAGGGTTAGGAAATGAGTGCTAGCTTCCTTAGAGCTTAAGCTTATTTATAATAGGTTTTGAATATTTTAGTAATTTAATTGAAATTAAATTCTAATTTCAATTGTTTGGAAATACAAATAATTCTAATTAAGTACCAATTATTCCCAAGTAAGATCCAATATCTCATATTGAACATTATTTATTAAATATCACATATTTAATCATAAAGTTTCTCAAACGTTACAATTAAATCCTACTTGATTAAAAAAATTTACTCTCTTCAACTCATTCTTTATATATGACCTATTAGGTTCCCAAATATGTTGACATTTGATACAAACTATAACCCTAAATCAAATTTAGGATTACATAAGTTAAACTCCTTTAATTTATCTTTAATTCTCTAATTAAAAAATTTATGTCCATAGATCAAGATCCTCGTCTAGCAACACATGATAACCACCCAAATATTTAGTAAGGTTAAATAGATTAATTGAAGTGGCAAACTCTTGAGAATTAATTTCACTAATTTAATCTCCTATGCATGACTAAAGGGAAATGATTGGGTAGTTGTCTTACTAAAATTAATGGCTGGGTCTTAAGATCAACTCGAATAATAAACTAAATATATCTTTCGTATTCGACAAGCTATCATTCGAATAAATTATGAAAACCTGACTACTAATTACCACTTAAGTTAATATATTTCTAATTTTTAACCTAAGCGCCTATAGTTTCTTGTTCCGTATTAAACTTCTCTCAATTCTTTGTTTAACACCAAAATGATGTAAAGTTATCGTGCTATTATATTCATTCAGTTCAGAAACTATAGCAAACATAAGACTACAACAAAGTCCCTCAATCATGCATATTTGACTGAAAAAAGAGAAGTATTTAAGCAATAAACCAAGCAAGTAACCAAATAAACGATCAAAAGATAACAGAGTATAAGTCGGTTAAGCTAACATGGCAATAAGTTCAGTTAACAACAAAGAAATTAACACAATGAAATAATGCAACAAATGAAGAACATAACAAGCAAACAAAGATTGGACAAAGGACTTGCAGTGGTCTCTTGTAACTCTCAAGCTCTCTGCATTAGCTCCCACCTTATGCTATAGCTTGGTTCTCTTCCAGATGATCGGATGCTTACGATGTTTCCACCTTTCTCTTGTTCTTCTTCTTCACTTCAACCGACTAGTCTCTGTTTTCTCTCCTCTCTTTGTTGCATTCTCTCTACTCTCTATTTTGTTCCCAAATGTGTCTCGGGTACGTGTAACATAAGTATTGAATGTGTCATCCATCGCCCCTCTCTTTTCCCTTCTCTTTCTAGCATGATATTTGGTTTAGGGTTTTGAGCCTAGCGTCGTCAATCCTAGACGTGCAATGTATTAAAGTGAGTGCACAAAATAATAAAGATGGTCACCTAGCCTTCTCACCTCGTGAGTGTCCTGTCACGGGTGTGAGAAAACTTAACATGTCTCACAGCTGTGAGAAGAATGCTGCTGGTGAACATGAAGTAAGCAGCCAGCAAGATGAAGAAGCATGCAGCTGGTGAGATGAAGAAGCAAATAGCTGGCCTATTGTGACAAGCGTGGGAGTTGTTGGCTATCACCGAATGTGCATGAGAGTTGCTGGATGTCGTGGGCATTGGCTATTACATGGGAAGCTTATTGTGAGAAGCATGGGATAGGTTGTCAATGTGAGAAGCATGGATAAATAATTAAGGTACAATGAAAAGGATAAATTATTAAGGTCAAGGCTTATATTTTGGGTTTAAAGAAAGAAAATCTTTTATGTTAAGCTCAAAGGGCGTTCACTAAAGATAACATTATGGTGGCCTTTTAAGCAAAAGAGGTTAATCCTAATTTCCTTCATTATTTCTACGTTTTCATAAGATTATGTGATCTTAACTAGTATTTGCAAGAAAGTTCTAGAGTTCCTCAATCATGGAAGAACACTTCCAAGAAAGAATACTTGAATTTGGTGTTTAATAGTTCAAAAAAAAGGCTCAAATTCTTACTAAATGAAAAAAGTCATTCATCTATCACTACAAGCTAATGTCCTTTTAACTGAAATCGAAGTTAATTAGCCTAAGTATGCAGGTATACTCATTTACTCATATTATACATTTCTAATCTCGAGCGAGTTTATGTCATGACCATGCATCTCTAACTATTAAATGGGAAAACAAACACACAACTCACAAATAATAAATATTTTTTCACTAATAATCCCCCTCACACTTAAACATAACATTGTTCCTAATGTGATATAGAAGAGTAAAAGAGGAATCCAAGATATAAAATAACACGAACAAGAAAATGCATTAAAGCTAAAATTCATTAAAGTAATAAGTAGTAAAATTAACAAAAAGAAAAGGGATAGAAATATGATACAAAAGTGTGGGTGGTGGCTGTGTCGATGTTGTGTGAAGCATGGCAATAAGCATGGTGTACTACAATCAGGAGTGATGAACAGCTGCAAGGAAGACAAATAGCAGACATTGAAAAGTAGGTCTGTGCACACAAAGCAAACAAATTAAGTTAAGTTTCACTAAAAAGAAATAACAAACAACTAATTGGAAAACAAACAAAGATTATATGGGTTGTCTCCCATTTAGCGCTTCTTTAATGTCTTTTATTTGGACAACTCAATTGTTATGCTCAAGGTGGATCACCCAAAGTGACTGACTCCACTGTTTTCTTCTCTTCGTTAGGATTTTTCTCCAAGAATTTCCTAACCTCTCCCTCATTTGCATCGACTAGCAATTGATAGCTCTTATCAATTTCTTTCACTAAGTCCAGTTTCTTGTCTTCTTCTTCCTGCAAGGATAAATCAAATTTTGCAAGCATGCCCTTAACCTTATTATCATTACCCATTGATATTTGCACAAGTAAACTCCCCGAGTCTTTCATTTTGAGGGGTAATTGCTACTGTCGCACTGCACTTGTAGCCTCTGAAACCATCACCTTCTCATTTGGCTCAAACTTTCGTTTCCTGGTGCTTAATTCCTTGAAGAACTTCACATAAGCTGGAATGTTTTTTATCACACCTAAAAAAGGCATATTAATATTAACTTTGGAAAACATGTTATATAGATCAGAAAATTGCTTATCTTGTTTCGATTCCTTAAGGCATCTTGGATATGGGATAGTACTCTATAAGGATTAGCCACCTTATGCAGTCTTGGTTCTTCATTGCAATCGGTTGCATACCCCAATTTTCCACCTTTCTGCACGTGACTTGAAAGGTTATCGTACGCTATTGTTTTCTTTATTATGCTAACCTTTTTCATTGGTGAGGCTCTCCTCCTCTTGATTAACTGCACTAGAAAGACTAGAAGGGATCTCAACATGATTATCAATTTATCAATTACCTTACCACTTCTCAGAATAGTGACTGCTTGGGCTTGCTCGAGTTGACTGAGCAACTTTCCTTTCTGATTATTGTGCAGTTGTGCACTGATTTGTCCTACTTGGATCTCAATCCTCTTCATATATGACTCCAAAAAAATAAAACCTCTTATTGTTTGTCTCTTGATTTTAAGTTGTGACCTGAATAAACGCATTAAGGCTTTCCTCTAAAGAAGGCTTGCTTGGTGGGTTTTGAAGTGAGGATTGGCTTTGGTAATAATTTGGCCGTTGAAAATTTTGGTATTGTGGTTGGGGTTGTGCTAGTGGAATGTTGGTCTTTTATGAAAAATTAGGGTGGTTTCTCTAACCAAGGTTGTAGGTGTTTGAGTACAGATCATTTTGCTCCCTTGGTTGAAAACCATTAAATGAGTTCACTTATTCTTCCCCATCTGTGAAAGGTTTATAAGAATACGGAAAAACATTAGCTCCATGACCATAAATTCCACATATACCACATACCTTTTGATTTGGAATGGTTTGGTGTAGTCTTGTAGTTAGCATCTTTACAAGCCTTGTTAACTCAGCTAACTGTATAGCCAATTCTTGATTCGATCTCACTTCATTAACTTCAACTAATTTTCCCCTCACTCTCTTTTCTTGAGAATTAGCCCCCAAAATTTTCAAGATCGAATATGTTTCTTCGACAGTCTTCTCTCCCATAACTCTTCCTGTGGCATTGTCCATTGTGTACTAACATTGTCCTGTCAATCCATCATAAAAGAACTGGTTCTGCATATGGAGTGGAAAATGATGGTGTGGACACTAAATGAGCAAGAGTTTGAAGCATTCCTATGCCTTATGGAATGACTCTCCCTCCATCTAAGTGAAGCTTGCTATCTTTGTCCACAAACTAGAAGTCTTTTGATGGGAATAAAACTTTCCTATGAATTTGTTGTACACCTCCTCCTATATAGTCAATTATCTAAGAGGAAGGGTCATCAGCCATGCCTTGCCTTGATGCTTCAATGTGAATGGGAAATATATCATACTGAGTTAATCTTCATTCAGGCCATCCAACAGGAATGTCTGGAGAATGGTAAAGAATTCTTGAATGAAGTTTAAAAGGTCTTCCATCCCTGAATGAAGTTTAAAGGGTCTTTATTGGGAACCCCATAGAAAGATGGCAGCATGTTGTAGTGGATGCTTTTGAATTCATACACGAAGTGGCAATATCGATTATTAGTCTAGAATACTTCATTACTGGTTGTCTTTCACCCATCTCTTAATCTTCTGGTTTGGGTCTCTCGAGCTTGTCTTTAAATTACCTTAGAGGTCCTCTTATCCGATGTACGTTGTCAATAAAGGGAGCAAGTTCACCTGTGCTCCCTCTTGAGACCTCCTTCCTCACATAAAAAAATAAAAAAAGGTGAATTAATAAGAAAATTACTAAAACAACTCAATGAAATAACACAACAAAAAATGTATGCATGAATAGACAAAAAATTCAAAATTAATTTAAGTCTAAACACTAACACTTCCCTAGAAATGATGCCAAAAATTTGTTTTTCCTAAACTAAGTTATAAAAATACCTAGGCTATCCTACTCGCAAGTATGCGAGGTAGTTGTAGTTGATTACCCAGGGTTGTCTCCCATAGACGTGAAATTAGTCCACTTAAATTAATCTAAATAAAAATAAAAATAGATGTAATCCTAAACATTCTGTCTCAATTTGTTGAGTGAAGGCTTTAAAGGAACTAACAAATTTAAACTGAAAAGTAAGTGGAATAAATTGGGAGCAAAAACAAATGCAATAACTAAAGTGGAAAACTCTTAAAAATTAATTTCACTAGTTTAATCTCCTATGTATGACTAAAGAGAAATGATTGGATAGTTGCTTCCTCAAATTAATAGTTGGGTCCTATAATTAATTTGAATAATAAACTAAATCTAACTTTCGTATTCAACAAGTTATCATCTGAATTAATTATGAAAACCCGACTACTAATTACCACATAAGTTAATATATTTCTAATTGTTAACCTTAGAATCTATAGTTTCTCGTTCCGTATTAAACTTCTTCCATCAATCCATCATTTAATATCAAAATGATGCAAAATTTGATCATGTTATTACATTTATTCAGTTTAGAAGCTATAGAAAACATAAGACAACAACACAACCCCTCAATCATGCATATTTGACTAAAAATAGCTACATTAATCCTTAAGAAAAAGATATCAGCCCATCACGGAAATAACAAGATTCATCATATTCAAATACCTCAATATCATCTTTCTTAGTATAGGAGAGGTATTTAAGCAATAGACCAAGTAAACAACCAAATAAAAGATCAAAAGATAACAGAGAATCAATCGATTAAGCTAATAAGGCAGTAAGTTCGATTAACATAAGAGAAATAAACATAGGGAAAAGATGCAACAAATGAAGAAGAGAACAAGCAAACAAAGATTGGATGAGGGAGTTGCAGTGGTCTCCTGTGACTCTCAAGCTCTCTGCATTATCTCCCGCCTTCTGCTCCTACTTAGTTCTTACCCAAATGATCAAATGCTCACGTTGTTTCCACCTCTCTGCTGTTCTCCTTCTTAAATTCAGCCAACTAGCCTCTTCTTTCTCTCCTCTCTTCTCTGCCTTCTCTTTGCTCTCTTCTTGTTCCCAAACGTGTCTCGAGTGTATATAGCGTAAGTGTCAAATGTGTCATCCGCTGCCCCTCTTATTGCCCTTGTATTTGTAGCATGATATTATGTTTAGGGTTTCAAGCCTAGCGTCGCCAATCCTGTGTAAGTGATAAGTCGACTTGTATATGTGTAAGTCAACTTATGCTTGCTCGGTACTGATAAGTCGCCTTGTCCAATGGTATAAGTCGACTTATGTGTGTACAGTACCGTAAGATTGTTAGAGTAGTGCCCTAAAGGCAATCCCTTTTAGCGCGTTTTGTTCATAGTCATGTACAGACTTTATGAATAAATAAAGCAAGGCATATTTCATTTATTTGATGTT
>JANKOE010000002.1:29974284-29989570 GCA_026284465.1 Erythroxylum citrifolium | reverse complement strand
AGGACCGACCCCAGTTTGACTGGACCTCTTCAGCAAATATATATATATTAATTAATTAATTAAGAATTAATTAATTAAATATATATATGCATGTGTTCGGTGGAAGCCAAATAAGGAGGAGATAACCTTTGACTTGGTCAAAGTAAATGATTAAACTTGATTTTAATGGTTTAAGCATCATGCACGTGGGAGGCTTGTTAGCCTAGCTTTTTGATTAGTTTCTTAAGTGTTAAGAAACATATAAAATGGCTGGAAGTGGGCAGAAATTCGGTGGCTTCATGGGTGAGGAACGAAAACTTCAAGTTTGAGGTTTGAAAATTGGATTTTCAACTTTTTCCTCTCACAAGTTCACGCAAGCTTCTCTTCTCCAAGGCTTTCTCCTAGTCATCTCCACTTGCTCTCCAAGGCTAAGGTAAGAGCTAGCACTCTCTACCCTAGTCTAGCTATTCCCGGGTCAAAAGGGTTTGTCCCGGTTAGGTTTTCCGACCTCTGCGTGGATACCGTTAGAGACGGTCTCCTTTGGTCGTTATGGTTTGACTGGTTATACATACACTTGGATCCTGGCTTTCGGGAATTTCCCGGAACAAAAATTTTTGTTTTCCGCACTGTGTCCATGTGATGGACACCCCGGGATTTTCCTACATCCTGCAAGTGTAATGTATTAAAGTGACTGCACAAAATAATAGGGCTGGTAACCTAGTCTTCTCACCACCATGAATGGCCTCTTATGGGGGTGACTGAACATTTCACACCCGTGACTTGCTTTTCACAACCGTGAGAAGCATGCTGCTGGTGATTGTGAAGCAAGTAGTTGGCTAGATGAATAAGCGAGACAGCTGGGAAGATGAAGAAGCATGCAATTAGTGAGACGAAGAAGCATGGGAGCTGTTGGCTGTCACCGAATGTGCATAGGAGCTGCTGGCTATCGTGGGCATTAGTTGTTGCATTGGAAGCTCACCGTGAGAAGCTTAGCAGGGGTTGTCAACAAGAGAAGCATGGATGGGAGCTGGATGAATGAGAATATCGTTGTGAGAAGGCATGAGCTAAAATGGGTATGACATGTAATTAATGTGTGTGGCCATGCAATTAAATTGTGTGACCATGCAACTAACGTGTCACACCAATTTTCATTCATAATTCTTATTTTTTTCAAACTACATTAAAAAAATTCTACATTTAACAGTCATGGAACATTCAACCCATTTTCACTTAATCCATATCAACTTTTGATTAAAAACAAGAATTTGTAACCCAAAATCAAGATATGAAGGCAATTAAAAGCTATAGAAAGTAGACACAACAAGTAATATAAAAACATAGCAATCCTTATTCAAGATAACTTTGGAGATCTCAAGTTAAAGCATCACTTATATAATCATCACAATAAGAATTTTCATAAGCATACAAGTAATGTTCTAAATGGATTTCTTATATATGATCAATTCTATGAACTTATTCTCTAGTAATCACCCACACTTTTGTTTAAGTATCTCCATACTTTAATCTATGAGATTAACTAGTTCCTTTATAAGGAAAAACATAACGTGTACTAATCTTTTTATGTTTTATTAATACTCATTCTTAATAGAAAAATGAATAGGAGCAATTTAGGGATAATACATAAATGCAATATGAATCTCATAATTGTAATCTCATCATAATTTCATTTGCAATTTATAACTATCCCATGGACTTTATGATATAAATCTAAATATGTACAAGATACAAAATTCCTTTAAATTATTTTGTCACTAAACTACAATAAGTGGATTGACTATAAGGCATAAACCAACACTCTCATATTGAGAAATATATAAAATAATTAAGTTGCTTATAAGATTAACTAAATTATTTATAGATATAATGAGAAATTTTTGATAATGGACCCTTTTCCAAAAGGTGATAATGCTTATTCTCTTATTCTTAGACATGAAAGATAGAGATATGTATCAACATAGATGAGCACAAATCAACTTAAAATGATAACATTTGCTGTAAAAAAATTCAAGAAAAAAGGGAGTTATTATAAATAATGAAATAAGGTAAAGATGGACATAACACAGATAATTATTTAAAACCTTTGAAATGCACTTATTGTGAATAAAAGGCAAATATGAATGATGTTTGTCAAAATCTTAAAAAGGCAAAATCTGAGGAACTAATTATTGTTATACAACAGGTTAATAATTATACATCCAATTCCTTCCTTTTTACTCAAGAGCAGTAATGAATTTACTATGACAAATTAAGTTGGTAATCTTTCAACCTATGATGAACTCTTATGTAAAGATTTTCTTTTTCTTTATTAAGGTAGAAAAACCATATAGGTCTTTAACAGTATAGGAAGGCATCATATTATTTATAATCTTGATTTGCTCATAAAGTTCAAGGTTATTTAAAATAAAATAGTAGAACCTCCAAATAGATCTCTTGCTACTGTTAGATATGTTGGACAAGTTGTGTTTTCTTCTAATTTAGTTCTTGAAAATATTTATGTCTCCCAATTTCCAATTGAACCTTATTTCCACTTATAAACTTGCCTATCATTCCTTTTGAACTACCATATTTCTTACCCATTTTTATGTGGTATAAGACCCAACGCTTGAAAGATGATTTGGACATGAATTAAATGAGAGGGACATTACTATCTTGATGAATCATAAAAAGTTTCATGCAGTTCATTCTCTAACACCATTCCTTGACATTAACATCTTTTATTTTAAATAAAAATTGTGATGCTTAAATTTGTTTATATGTCCATTAACAAACCAAACTAGATTGCCTTTTTTATTGACTAAAATTTTAACTGAAACACCTTTTGAAAAATTACATATTGATAATTAGGGTGGTCACCTTATTGTATAAATCCTTGGATCTTAATATTTAATTGATGTTTTTACGCGTTATACATGAGTCTATTTATTAAATCACAAACTAGAAATTTAACTGCACTTAATTAATTTTATTAATATGATTAAAAACCAAATCTCTTCTAAAGTTAAGAATATGTGTAGTAAACCAATTCTCTTTTAAAGTCAAAATTATATGTGGCAACGATGTTTTTAAGTTTACACTTAAAGATTATTATTTGTCAAAAAGGATTTTTCATAAGGTTAGTTAAATTGATACTTTGCAAAAAAATATGATAGCTGAACAAAAACATAGGAACTTATTGAACATGGTTTGAGCTTTGCTTTTTTAAGCCAACCTTCTTAAACATTTTTAAGGAGATGTCATTTTAACTATTGCATAATTTATAAATCGTACACCTATATTACTTTTATAAGGTAAAATACCTTATGAACTACTTTTTAATTCACCACATAATTACTTACATTTACGAGTGTTTGGAAGTTTTATTTTGCAACTCTTCATGCCTAAAAATCATCAAAATTTGAAAAATGTTATATTTATTGCATTTTTTATTAGTTCTCCTTATAGAAAGAAGGGATTCATAGTCTATGATCTTTAGTTTAATATCATTTGATATATCATCATGTTACATTCTTTGAAACAGAGTTTTAAGTTTGATATATCATCATGTTTCTTTCTTTGAAACAATGTTTTCTTTTAAGCATACTTCCATGATCACTCATAATTCTATAATGCCCACTTCCAAAGACATTCTTTTTTATAATGATGGTTAACACACCTACTCTACCAAAAATACCTACCGTTAAAACACTTTAATCTGACATATCTACCATTGAAACATCCACTATATGTGAATGATAAACCTAACAATATTGTACATCCTCATATATCTCCACCCAATTTTATATCTGCCATTTTGTCATGTCACTCTAAGAGACCGACCAAACAAACCAACTCTTCATCAGAATTTTCATATGAAAATCACCCTCACATCTCAGCCTGAGCCATTATTTGCCTCTAGCATTGTCACCATTTCAATTTCTATATAGGAACTCCATAGTTTTTTAAAAGCCATTAAAGATCTTTTGTGGTGTGACACTATGCATACTAAGATTCAAGCCCATTAAGCCAATAATATATGAACATTCACGTCTCGATCCCCTAGTAAGAAACCTATAGGATGGAAATAGGTGTACAAATTAAAGCTCAAATCTGATGGAACCGTCAAAGTTCAAAACTTGAATGATTGCTAAAGAAATAATTACATTGAAGGTCTTGATTATAACATAAATTTGGCCTCTATTACCAAGTTGATTACTATGTGTACCTACTTAGTATTTGTGTCATTCAAGGAAGGAAATTATACTTAATTAATGTCAATAATGCCTTTTTATATGGTGATCGTGATGAAGATGTTTATACGTCACGACCTTATGAATTTAGATAAAGGGGGAGACTTTAGTGTGCAAACTTAACAAGTCATTATATGTCTTAAAATAGGCTTTAAGGCAATATTTTTTAAAATTATGCTTTACCCTTAAGATTGTTGATTGTTAACAATTAAAGATAAACTATTCAATATTCATTTGAAACCATAAAGGTAGCTTCATAACTATTCTTGTTTATATTAATGATGTGAATTTAACCAAAAACAATATTCAACAAATTAAAGAAACAAAGCAATTCTTATATCTACAATTTAAGATTAAAGAACTTAGCCAACTCAAATATTTTTAGGAATAGAAATGGCACAATCTTCTAGGGTATTTCCTTCTCTTAAGAAAATATGCATAGGAGATACAAGAAGGTGTTGGATTTTTTAGAGTTAAACTAGTAAAATTTCTTATGAAGCAAAATTTGACTCTTATATAATTTGATGGAGACCTTCCAAATGATCCATCAACTCAAAGGCACCTTATAGGAACATTTATCTATTCGACCATTACTATACCTAATCTAGTTTTTGCAATCCATATCCTGAGTTAACTTATGGGTAAACCACGTGCACCTCATCTTGAAGCAGTATCTAAAGTCCTCAAATACATAAAACAAACATTATGATAAGGTATTCTACTATCCTTCATAATCATACTCCAATTAAATGTTTTTTATGATGTAAATTAGGTACACTGCAAAAGCACAAGAAGATATAGAATAAGGAATTACATATTTTTAGAATAATTATTAATTTTCTTAAAAAAGAAATTCATCATAGCTCAATCATTTATAAAAGAAAAATATTGTTCTATGGCTAGCACATCTTATGAGATTACTTAGTTAAAAATATTTTAAAGGATGCAAAAATCAAACATATCAACTAATCATATTGTTTTATGATAATCCAAGCTTTCTTACACATTGCCTTGATTCTGTCTTTCATGAACCAAAAAAGTATATGAAATCAATTGTCATCTTGTTCGTGAGAAAATTAGGAAGACTTGATTAAAACATCGTATATGAGGACCGACAATTAATTTACAGATTTATTCACTAAATTATTAGGTATGCTACAATTTAAGGAACTGCATAGCAAGTTGGGTGTTAATAATATACATTCCAACTTGAGGAAGAGTGTTGAAAACAATCAAACAAAATAAAAAATTAAATATTGTATGTTATTTGTAATTAGTTTAATACCAGTTTAGTAAAAGTAAATACTAATTCACAAGCATTGGAATAGCTTTTAGGGTGGTGAACTTGTGTACTAAGGTTGACCTTTCCATATTATCAAATACAAAAAATATGTTTTTTCTCACTCATTATTATATTTTTTATCAAGTTTAGACTATTGTGATAAAAATTAATTGCTTGAATTTGAAAAAAATCAATATTGCTTTGGTGTTAGGAAAATTATAAGTCTACTTGAAAAGAAATGACAAAAGAATTACTTTTGAATATATATACCATAAAATTTAGTAAAATTGATTATTGTAGACATCTAATGATGATAATAAAAAATCTTGATGCTTAAAAACATTTTTACAATAATTTGATTATACCATGAGCCTAATCATCAACTAATCTTAAGGATCAAATTAAAAATTAATAAAACATAACAAAGAGATCATTTGTCACTACTATCATTAGATAGTTACAGAATTCATCTAGTGATGATCAAAAGAGTATTCTTTCTTTGTAAATGTCATTAAAACTCAAATTTGATTATTATATGATAGAGAGTAGAAAAAGAAGGCAATTATTTTTATTTTCTATCTTTAGTATGAATTGTTCTCTTAAGGAGTTTAAAATAAAATGGATTCAATAAATTTCACCCAAGCTCTTTTGGACACTAAAACACCTTTAGACAAATAATAATAATGAAAAACATGAGTAAAAATATTGATCTCAAAGGAGCTAAGGATTTCTATAATATATAAGAATATTGATACACAGTCATATGTTAGAACTGCTTTTCTCTGTAAATTTAAAGTGAAAATATGCCCTAATATATGGATAGTTCAAAGGTTATAT
This sequence comes from Erythroxylum citrifolium, assembly GCA_026284465.1. Lineage (NCBI taxonomy): Eukaryota > Viridiplantae > Streptophyta > Magnoliopsida > Malpighiales > Erythroxylaceae > Erythroxylum > Erythroxylum citrifolium. The sequence continues at coordinate 29,983,225 of JANKOE010000002.1, read as the reverse complement.
CATATGATGGAGTATAAACAATAAAGTTCACAACTTATGATGCCTCCCAAACACACCAGAAAATAATACCTAACTTTATATAACTAAATTTTTAGTTGTGGTAAGAAAGGATCATATCCACGAAGATTATGTCATTAGCTTTTGTAATAAATGAATCAGTGTATGAGATTGGGAGGTAGGGAAGGGGTTGGTTGAATTCAATTAATAAAATAAAACTATAGAAGAAAAATTAGATTAAAAAAAATACAAAATTTCAAGGATTAATCAATGGATTTAAAATCTAGTTTAAAGTTCAATTTCAACCTTCATAAGAATGTGCATAATCAATTGTCATATTTCTCGTACCATTCTTTAAAACTATTAACCTTCGATTAACAAAAGACTCTGATAATCCTAGTTTTCCCTTAGATTGTAACTAATTAAAACAAGCTATTTAATTAGATCTAACCTAGAATAAGCTCTCTAGATTTAGTGTGACAATCATAATATAAATTAGGAAAATAGGTTAATCTAATCAATAACCATATAAACTTGGGTCTTTTAATTTATGTTATATTACCCCTAATGATGCATATCCATTAATTTATTGTACATGAATCAGATTTACAACAATTATGGATTGTAATCTTAATTTTGACAATGAATCCATTCTTGAGTAATCTAGCAGGCCAATCTAAATCATTCATACATGAATCCCAAACTTTAAACAAAAAATAAGATAGTCAGTTTCATAAGAGAATTAAGAACAACATCTATAAGATTAATCAATGCTTAAACATGTTCATTGACCTTCCTTTTGAACTGGAAAGAAGAAGATTAGTTGCTCATAGCTCTCAAAAATGAAAGGAATATGCCTCCTTTTGTGCCTTCAATTTGTTCATACGTTAATTGGCCTCTTTATTGCCCTTTTATATTGTAAAATTAAGGTTTCAGCTACATGGGCATATAAGTGAGTTTGTACGTTAATTTGCCCAAAATCGTAAAGTTACATGTTTACAGTTAGATACACTGCCAACACAGACAATCATGTATCTCACTTACACAACTGTGTAAGTATCCACATGAGCGTGTAGGCCACAAGGGTGTTTAAAACAACGTATTTGAGTTTGTACACCTTTCTAGTGAGTTACATGCTCCCATACACAACAATTTCAGTTATAGTGACCATAATTCTTTCATTCTTTGTCCCATCTTCACCCTCTCTCATCTCCTTTTTACTAAAAGAAGGAAAATAAGATTGAACATCAATAGAATAAGGGTGTGAATTTAGCTCATTTTGGTTATTGTTCCTTTAACTTATTGCTAGGATTGAATTATCTTATATTTTCTTACTATTTACATGTGATTTTAATCCTATTTTCAAGATAAAATTCTTAATTTGTGTTCAATTTGTGTTGACTACTAGGTTGAATATGTTGATATATATTTAAGATCAAAAATCCAAAATATTTAAAGCAAATTGGATCACAAATGTTAAACAAGGAAAAGGTGGAAACATCAGCAAGTATGAAGAAAGCGCATACGTTAAACACATGAAGAAAACCTATGGGTTGAGCGTTTAACATTGCGTTAAACACAACATCCCAGGAGCTCAGTAGGTTTTAAGGAGGTAGCAACGTTTATTTGTGTAATCAAGCTACAAGGACGGGGCACAGACAATATAGAGGGCGACGTGAGGGCTAGTAGCAGAGATGTGGAGGCTTGAGCTTGCTACTTGAAGGTTGGCAGCAGAGGTGTGGAGGCTTGGTCTGCGGCTTGGCTGCGTGAAGAGATGGAAGAGCGGGCGTCAGACAGAAGCATGAATAGAGGCTGGGATAATAAACGCCCAACATTAGTTGTTCCATGAAGCTATAGTGAAGGCAACAAACAACAGTGAGAAAGGGCTGGTTGGACTGAAAATCATTAACATTTATTTGTCCCATTGTGAACAGTGAAGAGAGGAGAGGGAATATGAAGAAAAGGATTCATTCTTAGAGCATGAAAATGAAGATGGAAGGCTAGTTTTTCGACACCGATTCAACGGGATTGTCGATGCCTAGTCACGGTTAAGCTAATTTTTATCATTTTAACGTTATAATTTTTTTGGGATTATTATGTTGTTGGTATTGACTTGATTGGCCTTGAGATGAATGATCTTAATATGTTATTTTGATTGTTTTATTTCGAATCTATTGCTAAAACATTGGTTGTAATCCGTAATCGTTACTTTTGATATTTGTGAGTAGCATCTAACAATCGTGAATCGTTAGGAACAACATAACTTAGGTTAAATAACCCGAACGTGTGAGGTTACTACCTATATTGATCGTTTTTCAATTTTTAATGCGACTGCCAAATGGAAACTAGAGATTGTATCTTAGGTTATTCTGTAATTAGGTTTAATTAATGATCGTATCTTGATTAAATACAGCCTAAGGGAAAACTCAGGCATTATATTAACTCACGATTAATAGTTGCTAGGAGAGGTTTGAGAACAACAAATTAATAAAATATGCTTAGTTAGGGATGGGTCGAGATTGAACCAACGAACCGGGTCCCTACAGAATTCCCCACTTTTATAATTTTTTTGCACGTTTTCTTTAATTTGTTTTTATTAGTTAGTTTCATTTTATTTTCTTCTTTTAAAAACAAAAACCCCTGTTAAACCTAAACACCGGTTAATTTCATTTCATAAACTTTAGACAAACTCTCTGTGGGATCGACCTAGACTCACCACTGCTATAGTAGCAGGTCTAGTTATTTTATTTTGACTAGCATAATGACGTGCGGTCAAATTTTGGCACCGTTGCTAGCGAATGTGGTAGCTTAATTTTTGAATTTGATTTTAGTTGGTGTTTTATGAATATATTTGTTTATAATCATTCTTTTTATTACTTGTTAATTTTTAATTATCCATTAGTGTTGGTGCATGGTAGTGACCAGATCTCCCTGTAGACAAATTGAGCAACTTGATCTGGAGTTTGAGAGAACATTGCAGAGATTATGTAGGGAAGCAAGGCCAACTTTGGTAGATGAATTGGAATCAAAATCCCAAGACATGATGGCAAATCTAAGAACTTTAAGGGAGTTGGCTGCACCGATTTAACTCATAGATCATTATGCATAACATTTCCGAACTTCGCTGAACATGTTACCTTTGAGTTAAAATCTGGATTAATTAATTTATTACCTAACTTTCATGGCCTTACTGGTGAGGATGCACGATGTGGTATGTTTAAGCATGAAGCCTCACGGGGTGACAGACGAGTAGATCATGTTAAGGGCCTTCCAGTTCTCGCTCAAAGATGCAGCAAAGGATTAGCTATTTGATTTACCAGCTAGAAGTGTGAATACTTGGTTAGAGATGAAGAGATCATTCTTGGAAAAATATTTTCTGGCCTCAAAGACAACAAGTATTCGAAAGGAGATATGTGGTATTAAGCAACACAATGGGGAATCCCTCTACGAGTACTGGGAGTGATTCAAGAAGTTATGTGCCAGTTGTCCACACCATAACATACTAGAGCAACTTCTCATCCAATATTTTTATAAAGGATTGCTGTCGATGGAGAGGAGTTTGGTTGATACGGCGAGTGGTGGGACACTTTGCGAGAAGACTCCTATTGAAGCCAGGATATTACTTGAGCAGATGGCCGCTAATACCTAACAATTCGACACTCGCAATGATGTTTAACGAGTAAATGAGGTAAGCACTTCATCCATTGAACATCAGTTAGATGAACTAACATCTTTTGGGAGACAGATTGCAGTTGGACAGGCACAAGTGAAAGTATGCGGGATATGTTCAAAAACGAGTCATTCAACTGACAAGTGCCCAGCTTTGCAAGAGGGGAGTATGGGATAAGTGCCAGCTACAGGATGGAACTTCCCGAACCAATATAACCCATACTCGCAGACGTATAACCCAAGTTGGAGGGATCACCCTAACTTGAGTTATAGAGGGAATTGACAACAAAATTACTCCCAAAATCAGCCGCAAAGGGCACCAGGATTACAACCAAGGTAATAAGGAGCACAAGGAGCTTCTTCTTCCAGTTCTGGTGCATCTTTAGAAGAAATTGTTAAGAATCTTGTTGCTAATAGTTTGCAACTTCAACAGGATATGCAACAATTCCGATAGGAGATAAAAGTGAACCAGCAGACCATGGAACACCAAATGGCTCAAATGGCAATAAGGCTCAATTGTTTATAATCGCAAGGTGGAGGAAAATTGCCATCACAACCTGAGGTGAACCCGAAGAATGTTAGTGCTATAACCCTAAGGGATGAAAAGGAGATTGAAGGTCCCAAAAGAACCCCATCAAAGATTGCTACCGAGGAAGAGATTGAGAAGGAATTGGAAAAGGAAGAAAATTTGTCATCGAGTACGAAGGTAAATGTCGCAAATCCTAATATTACTAAAACTAACCCTCCACCTTTTTTGAGCAAATTAACAAGAACAAACAAGGAGATAAGGACAAAGAGATATTAGAGACTTTCCTAAAGGTAGAAGTCAATATACCTTTGCTCGAAGCAATCAAGCAAGTGTTAAGTTATGCCAAATTCCTCAAAGAACTATGTACACATAAGAGGAAATTGAGACGTGATGAGAAAGTGATGATGGGTGAGAATGTGTCAGTAGTATTCAGAAAGAAGATGCCTCCAAAATGCCAGGATCTAGGTATGTTCACCATTCCTTGCAAAATTGGTACTGTGATCAACAGAGCTATGTTAGATATAGGTGTTTCTATTAATGTGATGCCTCATTCGATTTATGCTTCTTTGAATTTGGGCCCTTTGAAAAAAAACAAGTGTAATCATACAACTGGCTGACCGCACTAATGCTTATCTTGATGGTGTGATTGAGGATGTTTTGGTGCAGGTGAATGAGTTAGTGTTTCATGTAGATTTTTATGTTGTGGATATGAATGATGACACCTCATGTAATCTGATACCTATCTTGTTGGGGAGACCATTTCTTAATACGGCTCAAACTAAGATAGATGTTCATAAGGGCACCCTTATAATGGAATTTGATGGGGAAGTGATTCATTTCAATATTTTTGATGCCATGAAACATCCTGCTAATGATCGTTGTGTTTTTTCTGTTGATGTGATTGATCCTTTGGTGCAAGAAATGTTTAAATTAAGTTGCAGGGATCATTTCGAAATAATTTTAATAGAGGATTTGGAAGTAGAAGCCAACACAGATGTTGAGATGGGAGAAGGGATTGTGGAAATAACAACCGCCTTGGACTCATTAGAAAGCTCTTCAAAAAGGTATGATTTGGCTTCTGTACAACTACCTGAAGTTCACCAAAAGTTGTTACCTTCTGATGTGCAGGCACCAGAATTGGAATTGAAGCCACTCCCTACACATCTGATGTATTGTTATTTTAGAGATAAACAGACTCTCCCAGTTATCATCCTGGTGGAGTTGACTTCAAATCAAGAGGAGAGGCCAGTTCGAATGCTGAGGGAGCATAAGAAGGCCATCGGGTGGACTATCACATAAATCCAAGGGATAAGCCCTTCCATATGCATGCACTGCATTTTGTTAGAGGAGGATGCAAAATCTACAAAGCAAACTCAGCGTAGGCGGAATCCTCCAATGATGGAAGTTGTAAAGAAGGAGGTATTCAAGTTTCTCGATGCTGGGATTATCTACCCAATTTCTAACAATAAGTGGGTAAGTCCTATCTAGGTGGTTCCAAAGAAGTCTGGAACCAACGTTGTGACAAACGAGGAAGGTTACTTGATTCCCACCCGAGTGCAAACCGAGTGGCGAGTATGTATTGATTATAGAAAGTTGAATTATGCTACTCATAAAGACCACTTTTCCCTTCATTTTATTGATCAGATGCTTGAGAGATTGGTTGGTTATGATTATTATTGCTTTTTAGATGGCTTTTTAGGTTATCTTCAGATCCTGATCGCACCAGAAAATTAGGAGAAGACCATATTAACATGCCCATTCGGTACGTTTACCTACGGGAGGATGTCATTCGGATTGTGTAACGCACCTGCAATGTTCCAAAGGTGTATGGTAAGCATTTTTTCTGAATATGTTAAGAATATTATTGAGGTATTCATGGATGACTTTAGTGTGTATGGATCTTCTTTTGATGAATGTATATGGATCTTCTTTTGACGAATGTCTTGAGAATCTTGCCATTATCTTGGAACGATGTGTAGAAACAAACCTTGTGTTAACTGGAAAAAATGTCATTTTATGGTATCATGTGATATTTGTTAAGGGTATTAAAGTAGACAAGTCTAAAGTTGATATCATTTCTTCTTTACCTTACCCCTTTACTATGAGGGAAGTGCGTTCTTTTCTTAGGCATGTAAGTTTTTCTCAAAGATTCATTAAGAACTTTTCAAAGATAGCCGCACCATTATGCAAGCTCCTTCAACAAGATTTCTCCTTTGAGAAGAAAGGTACAAAGAAGCATTCAACAAACTTGAGGAGCTTTTGACATCCCTACCAGTGATTCAACCTCCAGATTGGAACCTCCTATTCGAGATCATGTGTGATATGAGCGATTATGCGATGGGGGCAGTTCTATGACAAAGAGTGGGAAAAGCTTTGCATGCCATTTACTATGCTTCAAAGACAGCTCAATTGAATTATTCCACTACTGAAAAAGAATTGTTATCTGTGGTTTTTGCTTTGGAAAAATTCCGATTGCATTTGCTTGGTGCTAAAGTGATTGTTTATTCTGACCATGCAGCTTTACGATACTTGCTTACAAAGAAAAAAGAAAAACTGAGGCTGATCAGATGGATTCTCCTCCTTCATGAATTTGAATTGGAGATCAGAGATAAGAAAGGGGTAGAAAATGTGGTCGCAGACCATCTCATTCGTTTGATAAAGGAAGAAGATGCTTACACCACCATGGGATGCAGACATTGTCAATTTTTTAGTAACTAACAAATTACCTATTGGTTTGTCAAAGGCTCAGAAGGATAAGCTATGAAGTGAAGTGAAGAACTATGTATGGGATGACCCATATCTTTGGAAACACTGTGCAGATCAAGTTATCAGGAGGTGTGTACCAAAAAATGAATCATTATCAATTTTAGCCTTTTGTCATTCGTACGCTTGCGGAGGACATTTTGGAGTAAAATGGATAGCTTAGAAAGCTTTGGAGAGCGGCTTCTACTAGCCAACATTGTTCAAGGATGCATATGTCTTCTACAAATCCTGTGTTAAATGCCAACGGTAAGGTAACCTGTCCCGTAAGGGTCAATTGCCACAAACCCCTTTGCTTTTCTATGAAAATTTTGACGTTTGGGCATTGATTTTATGGGACCTTTCCCTCTGTCTTTTGGCTTTACTTATATATTGCTTGCGGTTGATTATGTTTCTAAATGGGTGGAAGCAAAAGCTACTAAGACTAACGATGCCAAGGTTATTGCAGATTTTATTAAGGCTAACATTCTTTCTAATTTCAAAATACCGAAAGCCATCATTAGCGATAGAGGAACCCACTTCTGCAACAGGGTGATGGAAGCAATGTTTAGAAAATATCCCATCACACATAAAGTTTCTACTACTTACCATCCTCAAACCAACGGGCAAGATAAAGTCTCAAATCGAGAAATCAAGTTAATCCTGAAGAAAACTGTGTATCCCAATAGGAACGATTGGAGTGTAAGGAAGATGCATTATGGGCCTACCGGACAGCTTACAAGACACCAATTGGAATGTCTCCATATAGGCTAGTGTTTGGAAATCCATGTCATCTTCCAGTAGAATTACAACATAAGGCATATTGGGCTATCAAAAGATTCAACATGCATTTGGATGATGCAGGAGTGCATAGGAAGTTGCAGCTTCAAGAGTTGGAAGAGATGAGGAATGAGTCATATCAAAATGTAGTGATATATAAAAAGAGGATGAAAGCTTTTCATGATAAGATGATTTCGAGGAAAAGTTTCTCGGTGGGCCAGAAAGTGTTACTATATCATTCCAAACTCAAACTCTTTCCTAATAAGTTTTGTTCCTGTTGGGATGGTCCGTTTGTTTTCACTCATGTCTTTCCTTTTGGTGCAGTGGAGATACAGAACCTTAAAACAAACAATACATTTCGAGTGAATGGTCATCGTTTGAAGTTGTATTATGAGGGCTTCCAAATGGAGGATTTGGAGGTGTTGATGCTGGAGGATGTGACTGGTGTCACTTAAAGCATGCAACTGGAGGTCGAGCCAATGACGTTAAACAAAAGCACTGCTTGGGAGGCAACCCAAGGGAAGTTAATTTATGTCTTTTACATTTTCGCATTTGCAATTTTTGTTAACTACTTCAGCTCTTGCATTTGATTTTATGTTGAGGACAATGCAAGTTTTAAGTGTGGGGGTGGGGTACATTCGTTTTAATGCATGCTTTTGTTAATGCATGTTTTTGAGCTTAATGTGACTTCTTAGGCGATTTTCAAAATTAAACGAACAAAATAAAAAATTTTCTTGTTTTCTATTACTTTTAAGGTTATTTAATCATAATTAGAGTGTGAATTGATTAGTAAAATCCATAGCAAAATTTCGCATGTACTTTTTCTCTTATGCTTTGTGAATGTGCATTATCTTTAAAAGAATAGTGACTAGTAGTAGACAAAGTCGTGAAGATTTTGAGCCTTATTTGACTATCACATCAATATCAGTCTCATTGCCCTTTGATAATGTGTGACCATCAAGACATGTACATCCCGATTTTGCATTGAATTTATATTCGAGACCACATTTTTATCACATGCATTAACATGGATATGATTAGGCATTCTTTGAAGTGAATCACAAGTTAATAACAAGATAATCAAACACACAAGAAGGGGGGTTGAATTGTGTATACTTTTTCAATTTTACCCTCTTTTTGAAATAGCACTTGTTTAATCAGATTTACTATAACTATTTTACGTTTAAACAGTAAACTCAATGCAAGTATATGAAGATGAGAGTAAGA
>JANKOE010000002.1:29869134-29880054 GCA_026284465.1 Erythroxylum citrifolium | reverse complement strand
CATGAACAAGTCGACTTATCGGTGCTGAATGCGTGTAAGTCGACTTATCCCATGTACAAGTCGACTTGCACCTACATGAACATTATGTCTTTGGATGTCGGGATAATTGTCCACCACTATAGGTTGAAAATATTCCCTGATAGGACGTTTTTTGTACTTGTTCCTGTTCATTTCCATTATCTCCTCTTCCATTTCCTCAATTCAAATTAGTTGCACCAAATTTGGCCTCTAACTGAGCTAATCTTTAAGCCATTTCATCCCTCTCTCTTTGAATTCTCTGAAGTTTTTCTACTTGATTTTCCATTTTCTTTTGCCGATGAATTGACCTTACTGTTCTTTCCAACTCTGGGTCAAACTGTCTTTCTTGCCCTCTAGTGGTTTGGACCATGCAATCCTCTTACACACAAGCTACGCAACAAAACGAAAATGCAAAAAGAAAAAGAAAAAGAAACAAATAAGTTACTCTAGGGATAAAAACAAAAATAACAAATAAATATCGAACTAGCTATTGAAGCAAACATTCAAATATTAATCTCCGGTAACGGTGACAAAAACTTGTTTGTGAACCACAAGTGCACAATTGTCGAAGTGAGTAATAAATCAGTAAGAACCGAGCCGTGTCCACAAGGATTATAAGAAAGTTGAAATCTATGCTAGCTAACAGTGTTTGAAATTGGGTTGAGTGAAATTTTAGGAAATTAAAAGCAATGTACATAATTTTTAATAAATCAAAGAAATTTCTAAACAATTACCCAATTTAATGGGACCAGAATAATTATGAATATGACAAATTTGTGCAATAACTAATTTAGAAAAGGGTGCAACAATTGACTAATTAAAGGTATTAAAGCCAATAGGGAATGACTTTCTCTTAGGGAATGATATTTTTGTTAACCTTAATATTGAATTAGCCACCCTCCACAAATGAAATATCCTAACCTTGTAGGTGAATTTTAAGAGTAATTAATCCCCTTTTCCCAAAGATAAATTAATCTATCCTCTCTAGACATCACTTAGTAACCTCTTACTTAAGTTTTTCCTAGAGTTTCTTAAGTTCCACACTCAAACCTTCAATTTTCACCTAAAAATCTCCTTTTTCCAAAGGCGAATTTATACTAAGCCAACTTCTAATAATCCAAAGTAAGAACAATTAGACTCAAGGAAAATCAACAAGCATATTAATATTCAGTTATGGATTCTAGAAAATTTTAATATTAAAGCATCATTAAAATATCAAATCCCTAGGAAAATTTAAGGGTTCAATCGCAAATCATCATGCCAATCAATCCTTGAGCATAAACCCTAGACAAATGAATGAAAGTTCTTGAACCAAGAATTTATAGACAAGAGTAAAGTAGGGAATGAGAAATGTGGATAGATTCATGATTGCTTTGGTGTTTATGGTGGATAAGAGATTTTGAAATGGGAAGAATTAAGGTGAAAGTTAGAAGTGAAATGAAAGAAAAAATAAAGTTGAATATGTGTAGTAAGTTGATGAAGGATATGTATATATATATGTATGTTCTGTTATTGGTGTTCATGATTAGTCATGGATTATACTCTTTCTTTATGGATACTATTGATTTGAAATGAAGCTGAGAATGAGGAGTAAATGAAGTAGTAAAGGTGATCTTGGTATGAGTTTTGTTAAGGAAAGATTTTGAAACAAATTGGTAGTTGATCTGGAAAATGTTCACAGAGTATGCTTCAGTATTTTAGCCATAACTTTTTCTCTTGTTATTCAAACGAAAACATTCGTGATTTATATTAAACTAGAAACATATGGCTACATTTCTTATGAAGACATCAAATTTAAATTCTGTCTCTAAGAATCTCAAAATTTTGTCATGAAGATGAGAACTAGGTGCAGTACAGTGGTGGATGAATGTAAAATTCATGTTCTAAATGTAAAATTCGTGTTCTAACTTCAGGGGAAATTTTGGATTGATCTAGATAGATTTAAACAAAGTTGTCATCTAGAAAGTTGTAGGCCTTTCTTTTATCTTTCCAACAGTATATAGTATGAAAATTTTGGATATCTGAGCTGAAAGTTATGGTCCTCATGAGGGAAGATGTTCAAGAGTGAAGTTGTATCTTCTATGTTTTGCTTCTCCTGCTTTTTGCTTCTTCTATGATCACATTACATGGTTTGTGATGAGGTCATATCTTCAATGTTTTGCTTCTTCTGCTTTTTACTTCTTTTATGATGATGTCACATGGTCTGTGATGACATCATATCTTCTATGTTTTGGTTCTTCTGCTTTTTGCTTCTTCTGTGATGACGTCACATGGTCTGTGATGATGTCATATCTTCTATGTTTTGCTTCTTCTGCTTTTTGCTTCTTCTGTGATGATGTCACATGGTCTGTGATGACGTCATATCTTTTATGTTTTGCTTCTTTTGCTTTTTGTTTCTTCTATATTTTACATCTTCTACTTTTTGCTTCTTCTGTTTTCTCGCCTGGCCTATCTTCTGTTCCATTTTTAACCCTTTAGGAGATAGAATTTGTCTTCTAGGTCTCATTTAAAGTTGTAGATCTTGAAGTCCTCTTTCCAACCATCCAAAGAACACCTTAATCAGATATCTGTAGGGAAAGTTATGGAAATTTTCCCAATCCTGTATCGTCTGATGACGTCACTTTGTCTATAAATGACGTCATATCTTCTATGTTTTGCTTCTTATATTTTTTGCTTCTTCTATGTTTTGCTTCTTCTACTTTTTGCTTCTTTTGCTTTTTACTTCTTCTGTGATGATGTCACATGGTCTTTGATGACGTCATATCTTCTAAGTTTTGCTTCTTCTACTTTTTGCTTCTTCTATGTTTTACTTCTTCTGCTTTTTCACCTGGCTTTATCTTCTATTCCATTTTTTACCATTCAAAAGATATAATTTGTCTTTGAGGTCTTTATGAAAGTTGTATATATTGAAGTCCTTTTTCTAACCCTATAAAGAACACCTCAATCTGATATCTTTAGGGAAAGTTATAGAAATTTTCCCCATTCATCTGTCTTTTTTCATTAGTCTGCTTTTTCGTCTGTACCTATCTTCCACTCTATTTTTTGCCCTTACAAAGATAGAATCTATCTTTTAGGTCTTCATAAAAGTTGTATATCTTGAAGTTATCTTTCAATCCATCCAAAGAAAGTCTAAATCCAATATCTTTAGAGAAAGTTATGGCAATTTTACTGATTCGTTTGCTTTTTCATTTGATTTTGTCTGATCCTATCGTCTGTTCCATCTTTGACTCTTCAAACGATAGAATTTGTCTTTGAGTCTTTATCAAAATTGTAGATCTCAAAGTCTTCTTTGAAATCGTCCTAAGATGATCTTAATCAGACATCTATAGAGAGAGTTATGCTATTTGTCCCGAGATAGGTTCTGTATGATTGAGGACAAAATCCATGTTTGATTCATTCGGCCATAACCTTATTATCCGACCTTCAATTGAAGTGATTCTTAGATCAATAGTTCCTTAACACATTTTTATGTCTCTCCACAGAAATTGATACCATATGGTATTGATTCAGAAAAGATTGTTTGGATCAAAGTAAGGGTATCGATTGGAAGGGTATGAATTGGAGATTTTACTAAACATGCTTCAGTATTTTGATGATTTCTCGATTTGTAGTGCTCAAAATAAGTAGGTTCTCGTTCAGATAAAACTGGAGACATGGTGCTACACATTGTATGAAGAAATGGAAATTTAATTCAATCCCTAGGACTTTCAAATTCTGGGTGGAATTTGGGTATAGTGTACAGTTTCAATCTACTAATAGTCTAAAATGTTTGAGCCCTAACTTTCAAAGTATTGAACCACATTTAATGATTTTAGTCTCATTAGAAACTTAAGACAATAGGGAACATTTTTGTAGAAGAAAGTGTTATGTCAGAATGTTCAAGTGTATTTTTTGCAAGACATTTAGGTTTAAAAGAACATAAGCCTATAAGCAAGGATAAAATAGACTTTTTGGACATAATTGGAAGAAAAAGTATTGTCTTCCATTTTAAGAAGAGAGAAGAACAAAAATTGAGGAAAAGAAAGAAAAAGAGAGAGTGTCATGAAGAAAGAGAAATATAAAGAGAGAGAAATATGAAGAGAAGAGAAGGAGAGAAAGAAGAGAAACAAGCTAGGGTTTCAATTGTGTTAGCCCTTAAGAGAGATTTTTAGGTTGTTCAAGAAGAGAAAAACGTAGAGGAAGAGAAGAGCTTCCCTTTGAACTAAAGATCCCTTCATTTGGTGAAGAATGACGGTAAGATCATTTTTAAATCTTTTGGATTTTTGGAAGGATTTTAGTATATGGAGTTTAGAAAAATGCTTGGGTTTAAGTATTCTAGAACCAATTTTAGTGATTGTGCTTTGAGGGATTTTCAATTAAAAACCCTATTGAGTGAGATTTTTGTTATTGTATAAAGGGATCAAAAGAGGCAAGAGGAATAAAAGAATAGGCATTTTTGAGCAAGTATTTAAGCAAGGAAATCAAGGTGGGTTTCATGTTTATAATTGAGTAAATGAGCCACAAAAATGTTTTCTAAAGCAAGAGAATTAAATGATTTTAAATTGTTTTATAAACATTGCATGATTACTATTTGAATAATTTGAGAAATCCTTTTATGTTCGGTATATGAACTTTTTGATGAATTTCAAAATAAAGATGGAAATGCATTGAAACATTTTATGTTTATGCCTTGAAAAACTTCATGGCATTTTGTATAAATGAAAAGAACATGAAAGTGTGAGCATTTGATAAAATGATTTTGAGCATGATTATGTGCTTCTATTTGGATGAGAGTGGAACCATTCTGTTCGTCACGTGCACGTTGACAAGAGCCTTCTCCTAACTACCCGGTTATGGCATATGAGCTTCGAAAAATGGACTCACTCTGTTCACAAGGTAAACTTCGGTTTCTCCATTCTGTTTCCATGAAACCCTCGAGCCATTTGTTGTGCATTACATTTGTGAATTGTCAAGTTGATGCATACATGATTTGTATTATTGTGATTTAGTTGAGAATTATGCATTTCTTGAATTCAATAAGAATTTTCTATGTCAAATGAATAATTTAAATGGTTTTGCTGGTTATCGATTATATACTTGTCACCCACGAGCTTTCAAGCTCACCCCCTTTCTGTCCCATCTTTAGGTAATAACTAAGAGATCAGGTGATCAAGAGCCTAAGGGCAATGGCTTCAATTTTGCTATTTTGTATCTTGTAATAAGCCAATGGCATGTCTTTTGATATATAAATAAAGTTTTTCAAACTCTTTTGCTTTAGTAAAGAAATGATAGATTGAAGTAGTTTCAGTTGTGTATGTTCATATTGACTTCATTGTTAAAATGGTTAAGTTGAAGTAATAAGTTGGTTTTGATGTTTGATTGTTGTGGGCACACCACCTTTGTGGGAAGATGCCTAGTAAGGGTTCATGGAAATAACCCTATAGAACAATACGCTCCGTATCATGATTTTGCAAGAGTTGGATTCCGGAATCAAGCGGGATCCAATAGTTACGGTATCAGAGCAAGAAGATAAATTGATGATGGTTAAGGAGATTACAAGGAACCACGCTTAAGTATTATGATATCAGAGTAAGAAATTGGGTTTCGGAAACGAGACCCAACAGTACCAATCTTACAAGAAATGGTAAACATGTCTAGTTTCTTACATTTAGGAGGTAGTTTCTTTTTAAAGATTGTAGAAACATCTGGGCCCATCCTAATTATTTCATTACGTCTCAACTTTTTCTTTTTGGTACATAATTCCTTAAGGAATTTTGCATACTTTGAAACCTACTTAATTGCATCCAGCAATGGTATATTCACCTGAACCTTTTGAAAAAGTCTTATAGATATCTTTATCCCTGCTCTCTTTGTTTAAGTTTGCTATCCTTCTGCAGAAAAGTGAAAGGTTAGTTTTAACCATATTTGGAGGGTTAGGATTTACCTTTGAACTAGAAGAGTTATCACTTTCTTCTTGAAACTCCTCAATTTTCTTCTCATTGGTCATCCTTTATGTAGTCCTCTTTGAGCCTTTAAGCTTCCTATCACTCCTCAGGGTGATTACACTAACATTCTTCAGGTTTATCTTAGGTTGCAATGGCAATTTTCCATCACTTTGAGCATCTAAACAACTGATAGCAATAGCCATTTGACACACTTGGTTTTCCAAATTTTGAATTTTAGACCTTGTCTCTTACTTAACCTATTTTACATCTTACTACAATTGCAAAATATTAGTAGCAAGAGAATTAACCATATCCTCTAATGACGTACGTCAGTTAGAGGAGAAGGCTTGTGGTTTAGGTTTAAATTTTTGTACACCTTGTAGCCTATGTGGGAAGTGGTTTTATTGCCTATTCCCTCCATAACTTAAGTTCGGATGATCTCTTTAACTTGGGTTATAAGTCTGATGGGAAAATTATCTTGATGGGAAAAGTAATTTTGCATCAAATTTGGATATGTGTGTGTGTGTGTGTGTGTGTGTGTGAGAGAGAGAGAGAGAGAGAGAGAGAGAGAGAGAGAGATCTATTTAAAAGAAATTTAAAAGATATTCATTTTACTTTTGAAGATGCAAGCATATTATCAAATTTCATAATTTATGTTTTTATTCTTTTGTTTAGATATCATTTTTGTTGCATATTTCTCAAGTTCATAAATAAATACAATGTTTTAAAAATCATATCAAAAAATAAACCAGCAAGATAAGAGGCTTAAAAGTTTAAAGGTTTAACCAGTATTAAATTGTCATAAAATTGATATACAATACATATTGAACAAAATTGAAGAAGTTAAAATATGATTGAAGAAATGGACTATTTTTATGTATTGAAGATATTAGAGTTTAATTGAAGAATGAGACTATCAAATAAAAATTGGCTAGTTTATAAAAATTGACTCGTTTATGAAAACTAGCTGGTCGATTAATAAATCGATTAACAAAGGTTATTAAAATAAATCAAACCACTAAATTGAACGGTTCAAAGTTTTTACAGTTGAATTAAACTAATTGAGTTAGTTATTCAATCATTGAATAAATGTGAGAAATCTAACTGCTAGCCTAACTGGCTAACTCATTTTATTAGTCATGCTCTTAGATCCCATTTCTTCATTCGATTAATAAATAACCCTACACTACCCGATTATAAAGACTAGTCTTATTAGACATACAAGAAAACTATTATTTTTAAGATCTTGTCTTTCAAAGCAAAATCTTATGAGTTAAATAAATTGATTCTTTAGGATATTGGTAGGATCTCTTTGTATTAATCACCAATAAAACCATTTGGTCTTTGGAACATCATATAGTAAAATAAATGTGCCATGACGTTGGATAGAAATCCTGTGGGGTTAATTCAAAGATCTTATAATATTTTTAATAGTTTACGCATGCCTTTGTAAGCTGATAATGGTTCCAAATCAGGCTATAAAAAAATCAAATTAAATAATATTCTTCCTCAAAGAGATCAAAGCATATATTACCTAAGTAAGGATATCTTCATTATTAGTTTCTGATATATGAGAATTTTCTAATGAAAAATAGTGACTTTTTTTTCAAAAGAATCTTTTTAATGCAAAAGAAAAGTTCATTGCTTTTTATTTGATACACAACATTATGATATTTAGACACACAAGTATCTTAATAATCCTCTATTTTATATGAAAATGGTAAGACATTAAGAAGTAGTAATGAAATTTTAGAATAAGTTATTAAATTGAATGGGTTCTCTTTTTCTTTTTTTGAAAATTGAATAAGGTTTGTATTAACTATAGCAAAGTTATCTCAACATTACAATGAGTTCACAAATAAAACAAATTACAAAAGCACATGAAAAATAACAGGCGTTGTAAATTTCATCTAGTTTTCATTCATGTAGATAGAGCTTATTGATCAAATTTAGCTATCACAATGGCCCTGGCCATGATCCAATTGATGATGTTTGCAACTAAGTAGCCCCTTTTTACTTCCACATTCATATAGATACTCTTGGTTCCTTCCTTTCGTAAAGAGTAAATAGTTGTTGTGAAGGTAGTTTTTTACATAGGTGCAGCCGGTATAGACTGGATATCCAATCATAAGTAAGATTTCTTCGAACAAAAAAGAATAGATTGAGTTTTGGCATTTGAAAAGCAGCAGCAAAAGATAAGATGGGATAATTTTTCAAAAAAAAAAAGATAGGATTGGATAATTTTTTTTATATAAAAAAAGATAGGACGGGATAAGGAGGTGGAACCTTAGAGCCGCAATTAGGATTGAAACAATAACCTTGTTTTCTGAATGTGATTGTCATTTCAATGACAAGTTACGCCAAGCAAATGTTCTCCCATTATTGGGAAATATATGGCCCGTCTAGCCTTCACATTGTAGTTATCTTCATCCACTATATATTTTCCTTTTTTCTTCTTGATATACATCTATATAGTGACAGCGTCAATTTCAGAATAGAGAGGCAGTTGCCCCTTCAAGTTTAGGATATATCTATCTAATGTTAGATCTTTGAAATTGACTCTATTTTGTCTTACAAGACTAATTGTGTCAATGAATAAGATACCGATAGACATTTGTGAAATGTTTTTCATTTAAATATTAAAATTGAGCAATAAAATTTTTTATAATATCATTAATTATTCATATGACAAAAACCTTTGACCCCACCCGTGCTTGGTCCTAAATCCGTCAATATATCTTGTCGTTGGTTAGTTAATTTAGTCCTTAAAGCCCAAGAAAAAAGTGGCACTCAACGCAAGTAAGAAATAATGGAAGTCCCACTAACGAGTTGGAGTAAGATACTCTTAAGATTGCTTGATGGATTGTCTGATCTTGGCCAACGATATCCACATTCATATCAAATTCGAACCCCGTTGTTGTAATTATCTACCAAGATTGAATAATGCTCAGGAAGATTGGGATGAGACAGGAATTTAGAAGTCAAACATAACATACTGTAAAATATCAATTTTATTTGTAGGATGCTACTATAATGAATTCAACAATACCCCCTTATGGTTGGTTCTTGCTGTTGTCGATACTCAGGCGTTCGATTTTTGTTTGTTAAGTAGGCTTGATAGAGTGAGTTGCAGATTGCAACTGTTGGATGTCACCCCCTCAGATGATTTGGTTCCTTGTACAGTTCTTTGAACATTGCATTACACCCTTATGGGATTTTTTTAATGATATTTTTTTCCTTTTCCAAAAAAAAAAAGTCCTATACCGTGACTCATTCTTGCTAAATAAACTTACTTTTTGGTACAATCTTCAAGGCATTAAAATGTCAAACTCCTAGTATAGTGAGATACTAATCTGGCTTGCACGGTCTGACTAATTTAGTGTTTTGAAATTGAACATTGAAAAAATTTACAAGTGTTACATTTTTCAACAAGACAGATTTGAGTGCATGTGTTTTAATTATAAAGATTAGTGGGTAGGTACTATTACTTATATCATATAAATCATTATTGCATCGCCATTTAGTTTTTTTTTTCCTCTATAAGTTTGATATCAATAAAGAACAATTTTATTGATACAATATATATATGATTTAAGTTGAAATCTTCAATAATATAAGAGTCTTAATATATTCTAATTACATGATAACGGACGTAATTATGATTACGATTATGATTTATGATAATAAATATTGCCCATTAAATGTGGTTCTGCCAGATTCTGCTGGGGCTGGACGTTGTTATTCGGATCCATGATCTTGAGAGATTATGGTTGTTGAATACCTGCAAAATAAGCAAGGCACGCCGGGGATTGTTTCCCGGAAGGCCCCTCCGACTCTCAAGTTAGTCTTATGGAGAAGGTTTTGGTCGCTGAAAACAGATAAAAGTAGGGTTGTAGTATCGTACCTGTATCATGGCGAAATAGTACCTTATATATAGGATAGATGCTAGGTTTAGGTCTTTACATAGGTATTGGTATTTGCATGGGAGATGATCACTTACGACTGGGTCGTCTGACTGGGTCGTCGATGTCTGGGCTTGGAATTGGGCCTTGTATGGCCGACCCAACCATAAGCCCCCTACTCCTCGACTCTGATCGAAGAGAAGGGTCGAGGAGTACATCAGTGGTTGTATAGCATGCCTTCATGGCCACTTGTACTAAGCCTGACCGATTAATTGTCGCGTCTGGTCGACCGGTCACGTTTACTGACACAGCAGATCGATCGAGCGTCATCATGGAAACCGATCGCCTGACTATACCAATGGAGCAGATCGATCGGGTGAGCATAACGGTTGGGCCGATCAAGAGCGTTGAGGGTCAAACAAAATGATGGGTGTAATTATTGTTGACGATTTGTGTCTTCTAGGCGCCATTCGAAATTTGGAATGACACGCCCTTTTAACTGATGTACAACTGTCTCGCACCATCACATGCGTCCCTTCATTTGTCACGCCACTTCAGGTCTTTAATGCCCTTGTCTTACAGCCGCTTAGATTTTTCCACGCGGTCAACTTCGATTGGTATTTCCGTTTGGTTGATGCTATAAATTCTAGGATTGATAGTTTTTCTTCACTCTGCATGGTTCTTTTCAGCCTCCATCCTCTTTCTTTTCGTCTCTTTGTCCCCAGTTACCAGAATGCGTCTTCCACTATCGTCCCAACTCCAAGCTTCAACTATCAACCAGGCATGTCCTTTTTTCCCCTCTCCATCCAAAATTGTCTCGCCAGTAGTTGGGTCATTGGAGGTAAAGGCAGAAATGGTTGTGGTGTCGGAGAACGTGAGGGACAAGCTGAGGGCTGAGATCATGTTGATAGGGTTGCAAAGTTCGTTGCTCGCGGACTATGCCGAACCGTCGTGTCCACTCGATCTCAGCCTTTTTCTGGAAGAAAAAAGGGGAATAGTCGAGAGAGAGCGAGAGGTAGTTCCTGACGAGGACTTGTGGTGGTGAAAATTGTGGGCTTGTAAAGAATTTGGCTGTC
>JANKOE010000002.1:29851178-29863582 GCA_026284465.1 Erythroxylum citrifolium | reverse complement strand
CAGATCCTCCATCGCCACCCCCACTTCCTACGACAGGGTTGCTGCCACCTCCACCGCCACTAACGCTTCCGTCTGGTTGATCCCTCCGTTGACGGCGTTGAGGGCTCCATGGACGAAACCAAGCGTCGGGATAGGTAGATCTGGTTGAGACGAAACGAAGGAGGTAAGATGTGAGTGAGTCTGAATGGTGGAAACGTCGGCTGGGGAGGGAGGAGCCTCGCCGGATTCCGAAGTTTCGGACCTAGATCTAGCAGGAACGGGGGAGTGTTGGCCGAAACGGAGGGCATGGTTGGGAAGAGCAGGAAACGGCGAAGAGGATGAGGATGGTGTGGAGGGGAGAGGATCATCGGGGCTATCGCCGACGACGGTGGCGGTGGCCGGCACGGCGGAGGGGGCAGTGAGGGGCGGGAAGCATGGAAGAAAGGGAGGTCTGGTCAAAAGATTCCTAAAAATTAGAGATGAAAATTTGGAAACCTATTAAAAGTAGTTTTTTAGTTTTCTAGAAAATTGGAAAAATAGAAAACACGCTTTTCTTGAAAAATTGATCTATTTTTTTATTAATAAATATGTTTTCTAATTATTTTCTATTTTATGAAAAAAAAATTCTAAAAAATTAGAGAATTTTCAGAAAGTAAACGCACCTTAAGTAACGTAAGTTTGATGTCCTTAGTACAGACGTGACCTTTACAAACTTTTCAAATGCTTGACAAATTAAACTTAAAGCTTATTTATGCCACACTTATTAACTTAAGCAAATGCTTGTTACGTCTAGTTGTTCTCAAATCCCGTGCAGCCGCATTAGTCGCACATACAATACCTTAGCCTTAAAAGGTGGAGACTATCATGAGTCTATTTTTCACGTATATGCCATTGACACATGTACAGATCTTAAGATTTCTAAACGGAAATTTCACCGAACCAAAGTTGTTTTTTTTCAGTGATAAGGTTAACTTTTCTAACAAAGTTTAAGTTGGTGACTTCAAGTTCATGTTAATCTAAACCTAATTGCCAATATGAACAACCGTTGACTTCAATAAATGATAGATTTGATTTGGTGAAATCCACAAAGCATGCGTTGATTAGCACCAGAAAAGCCAATTTATTATGTCTGCACTTATCCGAGATGCTAAAGTAGACCCAACTGATAAAATCTAACTTATCAATTCTGTAAAGAAAGTTTGAGGTAGGGATTAATCAGTGATCCTATATTATGTTATTATAGTCACTAATGTTACACGAGTCATTACTTAGATTATGCAATAATGGACTGCCACTTGAACCGTCAATTAAAACAAAGGACAAGTATCCATATCATGACAATCTTAATCACACTTTTTGATAATAGAGACATCGTCTTTTGGAATTTTAAACAGGGAAGCGTTGATTTTTAATTTGGAACAAATAAAAGAAAAGCTTTGTCTTTCTTATTATAATGTTTATATAAGGGAAAATAAGAATGTGGTGGGGAGGCCAGGCAAGGTGGTGGGGATAAGGGTAATGGTGGATGATGATGCCATATATGTAGCTCAATTTTTTTTGGGGGGTTTTCTAGGAGATGTCTTAAGAGGGTCTCAATTATGAGAAGACACCTTTAAGCCATTCACACTTAGACTAATTCCCGCTCGAGCCGGGAAGTTCCCTTGCGGTAGACAAAGCTCTGACCCCAAGTTTTAAACGGTTGCATACATAAATACAGCTTGAACTTGCGACCTCACTTAAACCAAAAGAGTCCCTTACCAACTCACCTGGTCCTCACATTTATGTAGCTCAAATATTTGGTCACCTATTTTATTACAACTGAATAGTTGTTTAGGGACGACGTCACTCTGCGTATATGTTCTCAACTTCTTATACCTTTGACTAGTTTTATGCTCTTTTAGGAGGCGACCCTACTTGTATAGTATCCATGACAATGCTTTCCTTCTCATTCCATATGAGAGATTGTGTGTTCTTGGCTTCAGAGAGATGGAGAAAGAGAATGATAGATTTGCACAACCATCACCACATGATTCCAACTCTAACCTCTATCACATTATAGTATTATTAATTCAGTAACTGTCTACTAGTAAGTGTTCATATAATATATAAATAAGTATGAGTGGTTCAGATCTCCATTCACTAGTCCGTTCAAGTCAAATGGATTCTCTTTACCATTTTCTTATACGCATATCCCACCTAATCTAATAATAGTATTTCATATGCTTTTTTATGTATATGGTTGCTCAACATGCGAATTCTAACGAGGACTTACTATGACAATGGGAATCGCATTACAAGTACTTGAGTCAGTGGTGGAACCTGGATAATAAATGAGTGGGATCAACAACTAAAAAAGGTACGATAATTATAACAATTACATAGCTGTCTAAAAACCTTTTTTTATATTAGTCATAAACTATATCAAAAAGAGAGCGTCATATTACAAAATTATAATATAATAATGTTTTATTAAAATAAAAAATTCTAAAATTTTAGTATAATTTAGTTCAAACAAATTTTTTTAAAAAACTCGGAATATCTATGACAGACACAATTTTATCTTATCCACTTTCTCCATAACAAAGGAACTCTGTGTTTTTATTTATCCATATAACTTGTTTAGAATCCAAAATAAAATATTTTAGACATTTTAAACATTTTAAAGTTGTGATTCGAGTAACTCTTGGTCAGATAGCACATAGGGATAATAGAAACCTAAGGTACATGACATTTTTTGACCACAAGAATCATAAAAGGTCCTTCTAACTATGACTCCTAGGCTTGAAGAATATTTTACTGATAAGCCTCAAGAGGGTTATATCATTGGTTTCCAGCATATATACTAGTCAAGCAGTTTATAGAATAGATTTTTATAAAAAAGAAAAGATCGACTGTAGGTTAGATTTTACATATGCTAGCTGAGACAAAAATCCTTCTTTTCTTTTAGGGCGGCAATTCTCAAAGCATGTCTTTTAGAAATCTAAACTTACCAATCTTTTCCTATATGACTTAGACCTCAAACAGGATCTATATTCTAAAACTTTCTGATACATAAAATCCTCATGAAGAGACAAGTTTAGAATATACTTGTCTTTCTGTATGACTATTGCTACATTATTTAGTAATCAAGCTTTCAGGAGAGAGAAAACTTCTTGCGTGTTATGTCATAATACGAATGAGGATCGAGATCACCTATTTTTCAGTTATGAATACACTAAATCCATATGGAGTAGAATACAATACATGGTGTACGTGGTGAATCTTTCATTTGAGTGGGAGCAGTCCTTGAATATCTTCATGAAGCTCTCCAAGCCAAACAAAGAGAATGTTGTCCATCATAAATTGGCATTCATCACTTCCATATACATGTTATGGAAAGAACACAGCTGTCGACTCTACCAGCAAAAGGAGCTTGATAAGTTCCAACTAGCTGAGAATATTATGAACTGGATTATAGCGAAAATGGTAGCTAACAATGTTGCCTCTCTCCTTATTGCAAATATAAGAACTATGTGGCAGTTATAACTCCTTTTTTTGTTTTATATTTATTGTGAATTGCAATTAACTTTCATTCTCTATACCTTGCATTTTTAGATGCACCTAGTTGGCTAGAAATCCATAGTTGGTGTGAAATACTATAATATTGTTGTATTTTCAGCTAGAGTAATCTAATCAATTCTTTCATTTTCCAAAAAAAAAAAGATAGAAAACACTCTTCATCTTATTAATAAAATTGGGTGTGACTACAAAGGAAGAGAAGTCTTAGTTTTATAGAGCAAGCAAGAGAGAATAAGACAAATAATTACTAAATATGCAAACAGCCCATATAGTATAATAATGTAAATTAAAAACAAAAAAGCATAGTAAAAGTAAAAATTATTAGGAAACATGAGATCTCAATAATATTCCTAAGAGATAAGATGGAATCTTTCAACAATGTGGTGCAGAGAAAGATCGGGGTCCATTGTCATCATTAGAAACAGACATATCATCATCCATCTTTTTCATTTCTTTAATGAAATGAGCTATTTCTGCATCATTCCAAACTGGAGGCTAGGGATCTTGAGCATCTTGAAAATATATAGGAAGTTTAGGCTCTTTATCGGGGTTTTGAGTAGTGGAGCTTTCTTTAATTTCAAAATTTTTCTTAGGCTTAAAGTGAGGTGGATATGGCAATTCAACTGCCATGACACTAAATCCCATGTGAGAAAATTGATAAAATGAAGTCCAACAGTGATTAAATAGTGAAATGGGCTCTGAAAGGGCAAAGTCATTAGGTATGGATACAAAGATGTATAAGTAGTTGGCTTAGTGAATTTGGGATGACAATTCAAGTGATTTAAAAATGATATAGATCATGCACTATGTTTTCCTGATATTTAGTCCAGTCAATGGAGGTTTTCCATATTTGGAAATGGTTAATGGCATAGACATATCCAGTTCTGGCCAGGCTATAAGGATAGTGAACTATGAAGAAGGATTGAGTGTTTAGACAAGGGAATGCTACACAGTTGATAGTGGTTGAGGATTTGTCGTAATTGGATATGCCATTTAGCCAATGGTTGGAACCATTTTAAGAATGTCCATAAGAGAGAACTTTCATTGGCAGGGTTTGTGAGATGTTTATAAACATGCAATAGAGATAGAGCAATTGGATAGACATAAATGGCAGTCAGAGCCCAAAGATGCCATATATTTGGCTTAGGAAAGGTATTATAGATATGGTGAAAGGTACAATAAGGTGTCAGGGTGTCAAAATGATGATGGTATAAAGGAATTTTCAAAGTAGTGAGAATAAGATTAAGGTAATAAAGAAGGCTTTTATGAAGGAAAACAACAATTTCATCTGATGTTTGTAGAGAATTTTTGGTGATTAGAGGCAAGGATTTCTTGATTCTAGTATAAAGGGAAAAATCTATAACTGGAAGGATTAGAGGGATTGGTTTTCTTAAGATGGGAGAGCGGAATATGGAGAACTATGAATTTATAGCGAGAGAACTAATTAGGCCAATGAAACAGTTGGTTGTCAGACAATATCTTCTTGTTAGGCTCAAGAATCTTTTGAAAGGACATGTTATTAATTTACACCACAAATGGTATGGGCTGAAGTAAAAATTAAAATTTTTAATGCCTTTTTTCACGGCTAAGAATTCCTTGTAGATGGTATGGTAGTGCTTTTCTAATTCCTTAAACTAACCACTAGCATGGCCAAGATGACACTCAAATAATAGTCACTAGCATACGTATAAAAGATATGTTTGACCTTTGATAGGAATCAGCTTGGATGATGATTGACCTGCTTTAAGTACTGGACGTCCTTGGTTTGATCTTTATTCTATAGTGGTGGATTCTTTCTTAGCAACTTGGATAAGGAACTTGTATAATCAGCCACGTGTGGGATGAAATCTTTAATGTAGTTAACAATTTTAAGGAATTGTTTGATTTTCTTGTGTTGGGGATTATCATTCGGAAAAAGTAATAGTTTATCAGCCATATATGGGTCAAGCTGACAAAATCCATCATGAAAATTTATACTCGAAAATTCTATTTGGTTTATTCCTATATGGTTTTTCTTAACTAAAAGTATGATCTCATATTGCTTTATGATATCCAAAATTGATCGGATTAGTACCTTATGATCTTTATGGGTCTTGGAATATAATAGAATGTTATTAATGTAGATTAAGGTACTGGCAAGAATGGGCTCATAGATCTTTGTCATGGCTCTTTGAAATAGTGATATAGTAACTTTAAATCCAAATGGCATAGCATTCCATTGATATTGAGCATTAGGAATGCAAAAATCTATCTCATATTGTTTTTATGGATCTATTCCCAACTGCAAAAACTTGTTATCAAGTTAAAATTTGAAAAGATTTTTGCTTCCTTTAGAAATATAACTTGAGTTTTGATCTTTGGTAATGGAAAATTATCATATTGAATGAATGCATTAAGAGGTTTGTAATCTATCACAACCTCTTTTTCCCCCATTTTTGTTCATCGCTCTTATTTACATAGAATGCTTGACAAGCCTAATATGATTTTATAGGCTCGCTTAATACTTGTTGAAGTAAGATAGCGCACTCCTCTTGTGCTAACTTTAAATCATCAGGATTCATGCCGGTA
Organism: Erythroxylum citrifolium; assembly: GCA_026284465.1. Taxonomy (NCBI): domain Eukaryota; kingdom Viridiplantae; phylum Streptophyta; class Magnoliopsida; order Malpighiales; family Erythroxylaceae; genus Erythroxylum; species Erythroxylum citrifolium. Next base: position 29,857,477 of record JANKOE010000002.1, on the reverse strand, counting down.
TGAGTATCCTTGGTCATGAATGGGCATGATAGCCTCAATAGATTCCAACAATTTCAATTTCAATTTTTTGTTTTGTTATGACATTGTTGAGTATAATGTCTTAGCTTGCCATAAATAAAACAATGATATGCCTTTTTAGGATAAGGAGCTCTTCGTTTAAAGAAATGAACAAATCTATGAATTTTTTTCTTCTGAAAAGTCCATTCTATGTAAATGTGGGAATTTTTAGACTTATTGTAAGATAATTGTTTATGATGATATCTCTTTTTTGGATGACATTAACAATCTTTTTATCCTTACATTTGATCTTAAGATAAGGCTTCTTACAAGTCATTTTCAAAAGAGGACCACCTTTAATCATGTTCTTGAAAAACGCTTATTGATCATAAAGTTTATCCAAAAAAAGCTAAGGTGAGTTAATAGACCTCACTAAGAGATATTTATCTCACATCTCTTCATAGAGCTACAATGGTCATTTGTTGTTCAAGTTATAATTCTTCTATAAAAGATGAGATGAATATATAATGAAGATTGACATCATTAAAACCACTAAGCAGATAATATCTTTCGCCATACATTGGAAATGTTTATGTAGATCTCTTCTTTCTAGTAAACAACACTTCATTTCAAAATATTCTTGCCCGATTTTTTTGTCGTTGAGCTGAAAATCTCCAATGAATTCTTTATGGATAACTTTAAGAAGAATTCTTACAAATGCTATTTGGATATACTGAAGTTTGCGACAATCATCTAGATTTTGCCACCATTTTCATAAAGTATTAGTAAAATGAAGGTAAACTCAAATAAGATATCTTGTAAAGGATGTTTTGGTTGAGTCATCTGTAAATCGATCTAAGCACCATATTTATGGAGACAATTTCTCCAATTTTTAAGTGGTAGATCATCAAAAGTAAACCAGGGTCCTAAAGTAAGTTTGATTGGTGGTACTTGTACTGGTAATGGTGAAGGTTTAATTTGTTCAATCCCTATAGATTCAGCTTCACTGATATCTGTTCAACGTCAGTTGGTTGAGATGTGTCGGGTATAATCATCATGATCTAGGCTAATTCTAACAAATTTGCAAATTGTTCATAAGTCTTTGAGTCTTCAAATACTTAAGGTATTGATGATTGACTTTCAGATTCATCTGAGATAAAAACTAGTTTAAGAGTTGCAATTAACTCTTATTGAAGAGCTTTATCTTTTCCAGTGGACAAAATAGGTTGAGTTTAGGTGGTGAAGAAGGTAGAATTTTAATCTGTAAATGTTTTATCCAAGGATCAACAAGCTTAGTGTACGAAGGTGACAAATCATATTTCTTTTCAGATTTAGGCCTTGTAGGTTTGGTGGATTTGAGTTTAGTGGTAGGATGAACATGTTGACTAATTAAAGGGCAATTCATTTTAAATACCAACCAACAACTTCAGGATAGGTTGAGGTTGAATAGATGAGTTGGATAATGGAAAAGCTTATGGTACAAGTTCCACGAATAGTCTTAGATTGTTCTATCTACATGTCTGTCACCATTTTGTGAAGTACTTTTATAAATCTTTAAAGTTCTTGCTCTTTGGTTGTGAAATCAGGACCAAAATACTACATTTCAATATATCTTCTAAGATTAACATCAATTTGAACCATTTGATCTTTTAAAGATACATATATCTTCTAGATCTAAGAAGACATAATTTCTACGCGTTTTTGAGTAGCTTGTGTTTGGCAGTTAAGACCATCAAACATAGTGTCCATTTGGCGAATGACTTTATTTTGGGCCACATAATTATCAGTATGCCAGTTGAGTACTTTATCAATGATATTAGATATAAGAGTACCATGAGAAGTTATTCCTATAGCATGAATGTAAGGGATGGAGATAACCCTATCATTATCATCTATAAGTGTCGCTAGGGGAGGAAATTAATCCTCATATGGCCTTATCATCTATTTATGGAATAGGTACTGGAGTAGCAATATGAATCGAAGGAATAATGGCTTAGGTTTGCTAGGGATTTGTCGATGATGTTAGTCACACTTAGCAAAATACTCACTAAGGAATTACAAAGAGGTTGAGAAAAGGCATAAATATCTCATATATAATTAAAACTTAAATGTTAATGAACTTTCTCATGATGAATTTTTTTTTGATGAATTTTGCATTCATGTTTATTCGTACAATGATTACAAATGTCGAGATTTTGCATTATGCACTTCTAGACTTGCAAACAACTGGTTGGATTTTAACCAATCTATTAAACAAACTGTAATTTAAGTATTGGAGTACCATTATGCCTTCCAAGGTTTTCTTTGCCTGTTTATTTACAACTATAGATGCAACCAGAAATGCAAGTTTCTTGGTACAAATTTTTGGAATATTATTAATATATCACTGAAAAAGAGTCCGGCCTATTTGACTATTTTAAGTGATTTTACTTTGAGAAAATTGGAAAAACTTAAAAGTACTAACCAATAATATTAATTTTTTCCACAGTAACAAAGTTTTAAATTTTAACAAAATGGAAATAGAAGGAATATGAAATATGTTATTCATTATTAATTAGCAACGTTAATAGGTGTTAATGTATTGGGTCATGCCATATCCCTGAGGTCCAAATTTGAGTTTAAAAATATTTTATGGATTCAAATTTGAGCTTAATTCTAAATGAACTTGACTAAATAAGACATTTAAAAAAATTGAATAAACAAAATTACGACATAATTCAAAGATTATTATAGATTTTAAATATATCATAAAAGTTTAAATATATTCACTGATAAAAGTTTTTTAATTGAACTCAATCATAATAAGACCAAATAAACTTGTAAAAAATTTAGACTTCTCATCTTTTTCTATTTTAAATCAAAATAAGAACTCAAGGAAGACGAGATAAGTAGGATTGATACATAAGATTAGTATACACTATAAATTATAAGAGAGCATGGCTTTGGCGGTGAAAAATTTTGTCGTAGAAAGATAATAAACTATCTCAAAAAAGTTTTTGTGGCGTTAAAAATTCGTCGAACAAATGGTCGCAAAAGTCCAGTAACAAATAATTATCTACGATGTTTTCTCCAAATCGTCGTTCAAATTACAAAAAGTAATAGGTGAAGAGAAACAAAATTGTCACAAATGACATATTGCGACGTTTCATTTTCATGGATAAAGGTAATTAGCTTTGTCAAGTTAGGCATAGGTAAAAAAATTTAGCAACAATTTATTTGCGTAGCAGAAAATAGTTAGCTACAATTTTGAAAACGTAGCTAAATATTATTATAGACATTTTGAGAAACATAGGTAAAAAGATTTGGTGACAATTTTGTATTTGTAGCTAAAAAGTTTCAGTGATGAATTTGTATTTTTTATTTATACTTTCTTATTACCAATTTATCTTTTAATTACAATTATTAATAACATTTTTAATTCATGTTATTGTTCTTAACATGGATTGAATTATAATTAAGTCACATTTTAAATTATTGATGGTAAAATTGTTTGAATAATAATTAAGTAAAATAAAATAAAATATGTCATAATTAAAAATTAAATGCATTTTATAAAAATAAAATAAAATGTAATTAATGTTAATTACAAAATTTAAGATAAAAATTTATGGACAAACCAAGACTCCTCATTGTCACTACTACTTATATAGTTTGACCTAAGTAATTATTCGACCATCTTTTAAAGTTTGGTCAACACTTTTAATACGGTCTAATTTTTTCTCATTAAGTTGTAATTTTCTTCAGAACAATCTAACTTTTCTTCATTAAATTGTAACTGAGCCCAACCATTTTTCCTCTTGAAGTGTCGTTACATATGCTAGTTGTGACAATGATAAACCCATTGGCTTAAGGTCATACTGAAGCTGTAGCAAATGTCATTCACATTAGGCACATTTCTGTCAAGATGTAATTAAATATATTATTAATTTAAAACATAAAATCGAGATGTAATTAAATATATTATTTATTAGTATTACATAAATAAATAAACTCTAAAATTAAAATTTTATACTTACATAATTATTTTGCGTTTCTTTAGATATCGAGCCTTCACCTTTCTTTTAATGTGTCAGTTTGTAGAGCGTGATCTTATCATACTCTAGTCCATATAGTTGAGTCTGACTCTGTTAAATAAATTAAAAAAAATTGAAACACAATAGATTATATTGTATTTACTAATATAATATTAACTTCTAAACGAAGAACTTATAAATTCTTGTTATATGGAAATAAATGATTTGGAATTGGTGTTGTGAGGAGTTTTCATTTTTTCTCTGTTAACCTTGGCTTTCTCAAACTTTAATGCAAAAGCAAAATTAATGGAAGCAAATGTGAAGAGAAAGAATACAAACCTTAACCTTTGCGGACACCCAATAATCACACATTTCACTTCAATTTTCTAGAATCACCCATTCTGGAACACGACTCCTTGCCTCCTTACCCATAGTAAAAGACTTGTAGTATTTATGAAGTCGATAACAATGATCCTTCGCCTTTTGTTTCAATAGTGAACTCACATAACTTGAAACTTCAAGCTTTTTGATAACAATGATATTGAGCTTCCTTCAACTGCTTGGCATACTGAAAGCAAGGCAATTCATTCCTGATAACTAATCCTAACTCACTGGACAATTTTACTGATTGGATCTTGTCAATAGGATGATGTCGCATGTGGTGAATATTCAAAGACAACTTGTTGTTCATTGCAATATTCATGCCTTGCAACTTAGAACCTTTAATAATACCTCTATCTCTTTTTCTTATGACAATATTGGAACTTGACAACAAAAGAATAATGATAAGAAAAAACACATTAAACATGTAAATATATATTTGAGCATAACTCTAATAATAGGTGGTTAACAATAATAAACTTGAAGATCCCTTAGCACTAGTTGAGGTTGTTGTTGACTAGCTTCATCGGTGGATAAAATTGGTGGTTGTTGTTTGATTTTATCGGATTGATTTGGTTATTATGGGGAGGAACATCTTTACTAGTTGCCACCCTCTTTACCTTGTTTCTTCTCAGTTCCATTATATTAAATATCTATAAATGAAATATCAACATTACGCATAATCTTTAGTCAAACATCAACATTCCATATTAATATCAGTCAAACATTAACATTCCGCAAAAGTCTAAATTAAACATGAACGTTTCGTAAAAAACACAAGTCAAACCTGAACATTCCACATAAACATAACTCAAACACTAACATTCCACTGAAACATAACTTAAACACGCACCGACATTCCACATGACAAAACTAAACGACACACCATTATTTTGTATAACATAACTCAAACACCAACATCCCATAATATCATAACTCAAACATAAACCAACATTTTGTATAACATAAAACACACACTAACATTGTGCATAACATAACTCAAACACCAACCAACATCCCGTATAACATAACTCAACAATATGACTCCACAAAAACATAACTCAAACACACACCAACATTCTGCATAACATAAAACATACACCAACATTCCGCATAACATAAATCAAACACCAACATTCCCTATACATAAGGCAAACACTAACAATCCATATAAACATAAGTAAATGAAAAAAAATTCATAAACATAAGTCAAACACCAACATTCTGTATAAAAATAAATAAAACATCAACAATACACATTAACATAATTGAGATATCAACAATACGAATTAACATATGTTGGGTCTCGCTTGATTCCGGAACCCAACTCTTACGAATATCATCATACTTAACTTGAGTGTGCATATTACCTTGTAGGGTTATTTCCATGAACCATTATTAAGCATCATCCCACAAGGGTGGCGTGCCCATAGTAGTCAAACATCAAAACAAAACTTATTCCTCTAACTTAACCCTTTTAACAAGGAAGTCAAAAGAACATACACAATTGAAACTACTTCAAACTATCATTTCATTTCTCAAGCAACAGAGTTTTAAAAACCTTATTTACATATAAAAAGCCACACCATTGGCATATTACAAAAATACAAAATAGCAAACGAAGCAATTCCCTTAGGCTCTTGATCATTTGATCTCTTAGCTATCACCTGAAGATGGGACGGAAAGGGGGTGAGCTTAAAGCTCGTGGGTAATAGTGTATAATAAAAAGATAAGCAAAACATTTGAAACCATTTTTTCTTTCATTACTTGTCATAGGAAATATCTTATTGAATCGTAAAATACTTGTCGTGTAGTCAAATTCACAAGTCGCAAAACATGAATGCATCAAACTTGATCAAACATATCATGAGCACATAAGCACATCAGAATGGTTCGGGTGGATCCAAA
>JANKOE010000002.1:29628911-29639328 GCA_026284465.1 Erythroxylum citrifolium | reverse complement strand
GGAAATTTTAAACTTTCCAAACACTTTTATAAACAATTTCGGAAACATAAACTTTTCAACCACTTTTATAAACAATTGCGGAACTTATAAACTTTCCAAACGCTTTTATAAACAATTTCGAAAATCATAAGCTTTTAAATCACTGTTATAAACAATTTCAGAAATCCTTAACTTTCAAATCTTTACAAAACTATAATCGATACGCACTTTCACAAATATTTGCAATTTATGCTTTTCGTAAACGACATTTGAGAAATCATGTCAAAAGCAATATATGTAATCATTTAAAACACAGAGAATTTGCTTAAATACCGAAATCAAAGAATGAAATATTCCTCATAACTTTTCAATTCATTCATAAGCCATACCGAAATCAAAGAATGAAATATTCCTCATAATTTTTCAATTCATTCATAACCCTACCGAAATCAAAGAATGAAATATTCCTCATAACTTTTCAATTCATTCATAACCCTAGTTTATAAATTTGTATCAATTTATCACATCAATGAAGGCAATGAAATCAAAATACTTTCCTTCTTAATTTTCCAAAAATATGAACGATAAACTTTCAACACATTTCTTTTCTAAAATTTTCAAAACCAAACGGACCATCATTCATTTGCATCAAAAGATTCCAAAACAATAACTTTAAATATCCAAAACATTATATTTCAAACACTTTCACTTTCGAAATTTTCAAGAATACTCACAAAGCTTATAATTTCAAAATAACTATGGTACCCACCTTGATTTCTTTGGCTTTGAAATTGATCACTATGCCTTGACTCTTCCTCAATGACGAAGTACCTTAATTGACCTAATCAAGGCATAACAATGCTAATTAACAAAAAACCTCAATGCTGGAATTTTTTAAGGCATGCAAAACTTGAATTTAAACCTACCTAACTTTGCCTATGTCATTCCAAAACTATAACCATCAAAACCTATCTCAATTTCATCACAATTTTCGAAATTCTCATGCCTTAAAGAAACCCACAAATTCTGATTTTTTTAAGGCTTTCATAACCCCTTTTTCTTTCCTTTAGCTCTAGGATAGATCACAATATCTGAATTCACCTTCATTAAACCCATTAAACACAAAAACCCTCATTTCCAAGAGATATATCATTGCTGGAATTTTGTCAAGTATACAAAAACTTGACGTTAACCTAACCTAACCTAACCTTACTTACACCCTTCCTAAGCTATACCAACTAAAACCCCTTCAAATCTAATCCAAAAATTTCGAAAATTCTAAACCCTAGGGCCATACATGAATCTGATTTTTTTTACCCTTCTTTCTTCATCAATCATCTTCCAATTACCATGTTTAAGCAAGAAAGGAACAACCCTTACAAGAAAATCAAGAGATTTTTCGAAATCTCTTACCTTATGGGCAACCCACGAACTCCTCTTCTTTGTCTCCAATGGAAGATAATCTCTTCCTTTCCACTTGATTCTTGAAGAAACCCTTATACCTTCCTTCCTAAAGCTTAAAAACCTTACCTTTTCTTCTTTTTCTTCTTCCCCTTGGATGGCCGAAACTCACCCTCCTTTGCTCTTTCTTTGTATTGTCGTAACTTTCCTTTTCTAAGACAACAAAATGAGTTTCCTTAAGTTTAAAACCCTAAGCCTAAAACGACCCCACTTCATATTTAGGAAAGACTTGCTTTTAACCTTGTAAAAGCTAAGGAAATTCGTCCATCCCTCCATCCAATACGGCAACACTTCATATTCCTCTTCTTCTTTTTTAATCCTAAGCTTCCTTTACAAGTTTCCTAAGCTTCTCTTACAAGCCTTAGTCATATTAATTGGACCCTAGCCCAAATTATTTCATTCTTCCCTCCTTATCACTTTAAATTTTCCCAAATTCCATCTTTCCCTCCTTTTATTTGCAACTAAAATGGACCCAAGCCCAATGCTTCATTTAATTCACCTTAAAACCCTAGCCTACTTATTTGCTTTTCCCACCATTTAAATAACATCCCAAAGGGATAAAAGCCCACTTTAATAACCTAAAGCCTTAAAAACATGTATAACTTCCTAATTTACTCTTTCAATTCAACTTATTTTTGTACTTCTAAAATTCTAACAATTTAGCAAAACTTCCAATTTAGACTTCTAAATTCCATCAATTAAAGCAATTATCCTCAAACCTTCTTATTTAAAAAATTTCTAAAATCATTAAATCTAATCCCTCATTTAATCTCAATCCTAAATTCGTAGGACCCTCAATTCATATAATCCTTATTAATACTAATAATGCATCACAAATAATTATTATCAACAAATCGAATTTCACTAATCCCTTCATTTAATAATCATAACTTGAGCAATAAAATACTCAATTTATTCCAACCAACTTGAAAATTATCAAACTACAATCTCAAAATAATTCAAACATGCTTAATGCGAATCGGGGCCCAACATCTTCACTCTAGAATCGCGACTATACAAAGATATTTGATTTTGAAATTTTGGAAAATCTAGGTTGAAAGACAAGATTGAGACCTTGAGTGTGAAATTTTGATGGAAAACATTTTTTAATTTTGATTATATTGTGTATAAGGAATTAACCCTCAATTTTGATAATATTCTACAATTTAGCCGTAAATTTTGGATCACTTTTGGTTTTAATTAAGGGCCCACCATATAATTTAGATTATGATATTATGGAAGAAATTGGGTGATTTCCTAAATCGATCATAATTGAAAAACATGGTGAATTTCATGCTAAGAAATATTGGAAACATTAACAGGTTTGGATAACTTTATTGTGCGATATGTCATTATTGGTTTTGAGCATTTGTTACTGCATAAATTTATATGTCATTATGTGTTTGAAAAATATGAAAGTAGCAAATGTTTTATTAAAGACTTTTTCATACTGTGATGCATGGAGAATGATGTCAAAGTTTTGACATTAACCCATATTTTTAACATAATAGCTACTTCTCCTTAAAAAATTAGTTATCTTAGCGTAGGTTATTTTGTTTCCACACTTGTTGTATATTATGGTATATCTGTTAAGGGACTAATTGTTGTTTTTCTTGAGTTTCCTAATCACAATCATTTAATGTGAGTGGAGATCTTGATGGTCCATGACATGGATCTTTAAGATATTAGTTATAAAACTTATGTAAAATATAAGAAAGGACAAGCTAGCTCTGGTTTCACACCAGTGCACCATTAAATTAAGGTCTCAACAAGCGAAGAAATGGATGTTTATAAAGAGGAAGGTTTAGAGAAAGTCTTAAATTTATTTTCTAAAACAACAAGCTCACGGCAGAGCTCATGAACACAATGGAGGAGAAAATAAAGGAGATGGTGCGAGAATAACAAAAACAATGATGCGACACAAAGAAGATTTTGAAGTACTTTGTTGCTTAACGCATTCATATTCTTCACCCACATCGTCACCACATTAATATCCATAAATGGTTCTTTCTCTAAACTTTTTGTTATTTTTATTTTTATAAGTGTTGATTGGTTTCTCACAATGAGGACAATGCGTTGTCTAAGTGTGGGGAAGTTTATATATGAGCATATCATGTATGTGAATTTTGCATATCATATTGTGTTTGTTTTAATTAAGATGAAATTGTGTGAACATTTTGTTGCATATGTGTGAATTGTGTCAATGTGTCAGTGGAAACAATTTGATGAAATTAGTTTAGATTTGAACATGGTCATTTATTTGTAAAGGCATATTGACTTGTCAATTTTATGTTTTAAGTATCTCTGGATGAATATGCATGTTAATTAGGATATGACACGTATTCTTCACTTTAAGGAATTTGTTGTATATATTTATAATTTTAAGTAAAAAAAAATTTGGTTAGCATTATTAGTAACCTTTCATGGGAATGATTGAATAAAAATAAATTATGTAGGCTAAGAAATTATGATAAAAAAGTGTGTAAAATAAATTCCTATTTCACTGGCCCTTCTTATAAACAAAGAATAAAGCTAGTAGCTAATTGAGAATCTGATATAGCTGAGTAACTAGGGTCGTTCACAACAAAATATTTGCCTTTCTTCAAAAAGCTAGAATCACATTACAACCAAGCTAAATAAAAAACATGACCTAGTTGAGTAACTAAGGGACATTAAAGAGAAGGTGTTTTCCATTGCATCAAAAAACTATGTTATCGTTAAAGAAAATCTTAAGAAAATTGGTATTACAATAATTAAACCTACCGATCTTTTAACAATAGCAAGAATTTTCATAAAAGGTTACTTAGTGATAGTTTTCCTTTTGATTAATTAATAATAGTAAATGCATGCTTACAAGTTTCATAGATGTATGAATAGGGTGTTAAAATTTTGATTAATATGTATATTCACGTCAAATCATTTAAACATGAAAGGAATAAGTTAGTATGTTGACACATTTTGAGTGATTATTGTTTGAGGTTAACTTAATTCAATTAGATTTGATGTCATTGTACCATTATTGTATTGTTGTATGATTGTGTAATTATATGCAGGTGTTGATTATATTATGTTTTTATAAGTGTTTAAGAGTGTTTTTAAATGTTTCTTAGATGATTATCATCTATATAGGCTTATAATTGTTCTATTGTTATTATTTGTATATGTTCTAAGTGTTTAATTAGTTTAAAGCAAAATTTTGATCTTAATTTCTTGTTTCAAGAGGTATTTGATGTGTTTGTGAGTGTATGGAAACAAGAATATGAAGAAAAGAGAAGTTCCTAGCGCATAGAGGCTGGTCATAATCGTGAAAGCAGACAGAGACTAATTCTAACCAATTTTAGTTTTTCCACCTCGCCAGTTTATTTGGTCTTTCGACATTTGGGGGGTTATTTTTGGATCCAAATTAAGTGGGGAAACCCAAGAAAGAACCATAGAAGTCTCAAGAACTATTTAAGAACAAGAAAAACATTTTTAAAAAATGCAATAACCATTAATCAAAAGTGGAGAGATCAAGAAAAACTTTAGGAAATTCTAGCATTCTATATCAAGGTTTCAATAGAGTTTTTATTCTTGTCCTTTACTTCCTTCATTATCCTAGATTTGTAATTGGAATTCTTTAATGTTAATATGGATTTCTAAATTCAGATTAAGAATTATTCTGGAATTATTTTGCGACATTTAATTATTTTTTATTTCAATATATACTTACATGTTTGTGATAATTTTTAGGGCATAAACTTGACAACAAATCAAGAGAGCGAGTCAAAGTAATCAGTGTTAAGTTATACAACAAGAGTTGGCAATTTAATAGATCCAAAATTATCAAATTAACGATAAATCGAGGAGAGATCTTGGTTGTGAAATTGATTATCTAATAGATTTCTTCAGGTGTAATTGAATAAGTTAGGAATAGTTTTGTGAATCGAGAGATTACTAATTTGTAAATTTTGATTTAATTTAGGGTTAATTGATTAGGTATTGAGAAAGAGTAATAAAAACATTAGGAAATCTAGGATCAAACATAAAATTGAATCAACAAGATTAAAGGAATCAAAATAAGGAAAGAATTGTTCCTACATATTCAATCTTGATCAAACCCTAATTTCAATTGGCAGCTCACTATTTATTTGATTACTTGTTTTGTTTATTTAATTTTTTAGTTTCTGTTATTTAATTTTAAATGAAACCAATTTATGAATACCTTAGACAATGTTATATTCAAATTGTTTAGGTGTTTATAAATCCTTGTAGGAATAATAACCCCTTATACTACAAGATACGATCCGTATACTTGCGGGTACCGAGAGTTTTATTAGATATAAAACTTGCTCAACAGTAGTCAATAAATGTAAGTTTAAAATGTAATAAGTGATTATGTTAACATATTGGAGTTTGCATAGATTCACTAGCCATTAAGAAATTAATTGACCACTTAACCATATTAGTTTATCGATGTCCCTTTAAGAGACACATTAGTTGACTAATATAGTTAAATGGTCAACTAATGTCTCAACGGCTAGTTAATCTATGTAATCAATGTACATTAGGCGACTAATATTTTACACTATTATATTAGTGTTTTGTAACTAGACTTTGTAAAGTCTAGTTTTTGGCTCCAACAACAATTAGGGGTCTTAAAACTATATAGAGTTTCTCATTTTTTATTACTTAAAAAACATTTGAGTTCCTTTTACACATTTCTAGGTTTTCTTCAATTGTTTAAGTATTCATTATATTATTTTGAATGAGTAAGCCTTTTTGATATTATCAAAGTAATAAAGTGAGCTATTTTACATTTTAAGATTATATTAGAGTTTTTATTTGTTATATTTGGATTTCAAGTAGCTTTGAGGCTCCTCTTCTCTTTAAAGTAAGTTTGTAGAAAGGTTCCCATTTGCTAAGCAAAGGTTGTATAAAAGTTATTTTTTACCTTAAAGTAAGAGATATAATGGAAATCCAAGAAGAGTTATAGTGGAAATCTAAGAAGAGTCTTAAGAGTGGATATAAGAAAGAGTTATTAGCCAAATCACCAAAAATCAGTTTGCATCTCTCTTCTCTTAATTTTTCTGCTTTATTGCTAAAGTGCATTACTGAAATTCATTATTTCATTTTATATTTTCACCGTTTATAAATTGTGACCATTCAATCATTAAGTGAGTAATTCTTAGTTTAAATTTTACAAACACCCAATTCACCTCCCCTCTTAAATTCCATTAGGGACTAACTAGTGGTATTTGTTGGGTTTTGATCTTGCATTACATGAAATAAAAAATAGAAAATAGCAGCAGAAATATATAACAAAACCCAAAAAGACAAGAACTTTCACGTGTGTTTAGATGTAACTTTAACAAAACATGAACTTATGATGTCTACCTTACAATCTCCTTTGTTCTTCATTGTCTTCACCTCTTTGGGTTGTTATAAACCACAACGACCAAAGGAGGACGTCTCTAATGATATCCACGTGAAGAGAGAAGCCTGAAACCTTTTAGGAAGAATGGATAGAACACATACAAAGTGCTAGTTTTGTGATGCATTCTTTGCGAGAGTGTTTGTAGAGAGTGAGAGAGGATGATGAACGCTTCACCAAAAAGTCTCTTGTTTTCACACAAAACTTATACAAAAATTGATGTTTCTTACACCTTTTGGCCTTTCTCTAACTCCCAACATTAATGGAGGGTTAGTGGGAATTAAATGATTTATAGTCCCACTTAATTTAGAATGAAACTTCCACCGCTTCTTTAAAAGGTAATTTTGTCATCTTGCTTATTAAAGGGTAATTTTGTCATCTTTCCTAATAAGCAAGATTTACATATGTCATATGATGCACAATACCACACTTGTGTAGCTTAGTCATACATCTCTCATATCTTGGATCCCTATCCAAAACCATTTTTCTCATTCTTCACGTCTTCAATGCGTGTGACCCATTGACTGGAAAGTTAGTGGTTTGACTACAAACCCGTCCATAGACAATGTTCCTGTGTAATTCGTCCTTCCACCATCTACACCTCACTTGGTTCAGAGTATGGTTAAAGTGTCAACTGCTACTAGACTAACTATGTCACATCTAGCCTAAGTTATGTTAGCTCTTGTCCCCAGAGCTCATTAATTAATTGGATATGTCACTGAAGACTATCTTCATGACATTTCCACTCTAGCTAGAGATTCTCGAGCAATGACCCCGACAAGAGGTCATGGGTATCATTGTTGGATCCCGTTTTCGAAACCCAACTCTCGCTCTTATACCACAAATGATGGAACCCGCTTGATTTCAGAGCCCAACCTCTTGCGAAATCATGTAACGTGAGCATATTCCCATAAATCTCCTTAACCATCTTAGATTTATCTTCTTGCTCTGACACCAAATAGTGTTGGACCCTCCTTCCGGAGCCCAACATTCGGAGTCATACTATGGATCATATTATCCTATAGGGTTATTTCCATGACCCTTATTAGGCATCATCCCACAAGGGTGGCGTGCCCACGACAGTCAAACATCAAAGCAAACTTACTACTTCAACTCAACCATTATACAAGGAAGTCAATATTGAACATACACATCCGAAACTACTTCATTATATCATTTCATTACTAAAGCAACAGAATTTGAAAAACTTTATGTACATATCAAAAGCAACACCATTGGCTTATTACAAAATACAAAATAGCAAAATTGAAGCAATTCCTTTAAGCTCTTGATCACTCGATCTCTTAGCTATCACCTGAAAATGGGACGGAAAAGGGGTGAGCTTGGAAGCTCGTGGGAACCAGTTTATAACGGAAAATAAGCAAAAACCTTTGAAACATTCACTTGTTATAGAAAACTCTTATTGAAAACCATAAAGCGCTTATTTCTAAAATTCTCATCATATAGTCAAAATCTTAAACTACAAAACATGAATGAATCAAACTTGTTCACATAACATAAACACATAAGCAAGTCAGAATGGTTTGGGTAGATGCAAAATATGTATGCATCACTCTTGTCATGAGCACATAAGTATATCAAAATGGTTCGGGAGCATATTATGGGCACAATAGCACATCAAATTAGTTCGGGTGGATCAAAAAACAGAACGTACTACATATTTTCACATAATGGTCCTATGTAGCCATGAACTTATGGGAGTCCATGAAAGAGCTCCGTGCCATTAGTGGGCAGGTGGGAGAAGCCTTTTGTCAAAATGAATTTGACTTAACTTAGGGGACCACCACAAACCTATATAACATATAATTCATAACTTGTAAACTTGTTGCCCAAAATGGCACATTTTCGAAACTTGATTTCATAAACTTGATATCCTTTCAAAATCATTTTCATAAATTAATCAAAATTCATATACAAAATATGCAACACTTTCTCAAATCATTCAAAAGGAATAGATGCAACAATTATGATGCAATTGGAAACATTAAACTTTCTTGATTTAAAGAAAACATTAGTGACTTATTTACTCTATTATAAACATGTTGCATCTTTTGGTCCCTTTATACAATAACAAAAATCCCACTCAATAGGGTTTTAATTGAAAGTCCCACAAAGCACAATCACTAAAATTGGTTCTAAAATACTTAAACCCAAGCATTTTCTAAACTCCATGTACTAAAATCCTTCCAAAAATCCAAATGATTTAAAATGATCTCACCTTCATTCTTCACCAAATGAAGGGATCTTTAGCTCAAATGGAAGCTCTTCTCTTCCTCTACCTTTTTCCCTTCTTGAACAGCTGCAAAATCTTTCTTAAAGGCTAACATAATTGAAACCCTAGCTTGTTTTCTCTTCTTTCTCTCTTTCTCTCTTCTCTCTCTTCTTTATGGCACTCTCTCTTTCTCTCTTCAATTTTCGTTCTTCTCTGTTCTTAAAATTCAAGACCACACTTCTTCTTCCAATTATGCCCTTAATGTGTCCAAAAAGTCCCATTTGCTATTCCATTTATGCCTTACGTCTTTCGTGCTTAAGTGTCTTGCCAAAAATATCCTTAAACATTCTTACATAATACTTTATTCTAGAAAAATGTTCCTTATTTTCTTAAGTTTCTAATGACACCCAAAATCATTCAATTTGGGTCAGAAATCTGAAAGTATCGGCCCAAACATTTTCAAACTATTATTAGACTTAAATAGTACACTATTCCCTATTTCCATGCAGCATTTGAAGGTCTTAGGGACTGATTTACAATTCACTCCCTTCTGACACTGTGTCTCTAGTTTATTTTAAAACATGAATCATCCCATTTGGAGTTCTACAGATCAAGATATCATCAAACTACTGGAGCATTTTCAATAAAATATCCAATTCATACTCTTCCAATTGATACCCTTACTTTGATTCAAATAATCCTTTTTCGAATCAACACCAAAAGCTATAAAATTTCATGGAGACGTAAAAATAAATGTGTTAGGAGTCTGTTGGTCCAAGATTCACTTCAATTGAAGGTTGGATAACAAGCTTATGGCCAAAAGAATCAAACAAGGTTTTGTCTTCAATCATATTAAACCTATCTTGGGACAATTAGCATAACTTTCACTAGTGATGTCAGATCAAGGTGTTCTTTGATGATTTGAAAGAAGATTTCAAGATCTACAAATTTCATAAATACTTGAAAAAATTCTATCATCTACAAGTTCAAAAATAGGAACAGTCGATATGACGTCACATATAGATTATGTAACATCATCAGACAATACAGAATTGGGAAAATTGCCATAACTTTCCCTATTGATATTGGATTAAGGTGTTCTTTAGATTGTTTGAAAAAGGACTTCAAGGATACAATTTCATGAAGACTCAAACACAAATTCGATCATATACAGGGTCAAAAATAGGAACAGACGATATGATGTCACTTATAGATGATATGACATCATCAGACGATACATAATTAGGAAAATTGTTCGAGTTATGTAAATATAGTGCCCTGGAAAGCAAGTGTATTTACATGTAACTTTATCTTCTTCAGTTACAGTTTTGTAA
>JANKOE010000002.1:29616890-29628811 GCA_026284465.1 Erythroxylum citrifolium | reverse complement strand
AAAATGTATATAATTAGCAATCATTTTACTATGGTTGCTGAGAATTTGGTTGCTGAAACCAAATTTTCTTGTAGTGTTCTATTAGGAGTTGTGATTCCTTTATTGGATACTTAGCTACCTTTCAATACCTCAAGTTATATCTAATCACTACCCTATGAGCAACCTTTAACAGGTAATGAGAAATGGAGTCAAAGTATAAGAATAGTATCATATATATCTTTGAGCACCTCAAATATAAGGATATTTGCAATATTGCTATGATGAGACTATCATTAACACTAGAATAAATTATCCATATGATTATTTCATGGCAGGTCATCCAATGTACTTACTACTCTTAGTAAGCATCCACATTTTAACTCTAAATAACTCATGCTTACAACTTATGAGATCATTTGTGACATTCCGTTACCCATGTTAGGGCTATAATTGTGAATTATGAGAAATTAGGAAAAAATTCACGTCATGCATAAATAAATTATGACATACACATTTTTGCACATTTAGATGATTGTACATGCATTCATTGCCATTTTCGGGTAAATTTGATGAAGTGTTGCCTAATTTTTCTATTTACCTTATCAGATTTAGTATGCAAAATTGACCCGAAATCATGTGGGTAGAAAATCTGAGGTGGTCAATGAAGTTATGAAAATGTTGACATTGTTTTGTTTTGGTCCATTTTTAAATTTCCATGGTATTAATGAGGGCTTTGATATCTAATCGATTGATGATGATAATTCCAATAAGATATCCGGAATTGTCATTGAACATGCATTGCGCATAATTTCTATACATTGATGTGCATAAAAGAACACTTGTACATTTGTGCAAAAATGTGATATTTGTGAATATGTTGTGTATATTTTAGAGGAGCACATCGGATGCCAGTCGAACATTGCCGGGCCATCCAGGTAATAACTTATTGGAGCGTACTGTGGGTCAACCTAGATGATTTCCTAGGATTGATTTGATTCGAATTGTTAACTTCCAATATTACTGAACTGTTTGTGAATTGTTTCTGAATTTTGGGCTTGAAGTCCGAGGAGTTTAATAATTGAGCATGTATTGGGAGTGTTTTGATTTGATATGAATTTCTGAATGTCATTTGATTCTCAATGATAGTTGAATGTCAGACTTAGGTCCGATGACTATGAAAATTCTGTCTAAGCACTTGTATAAGATTGTGATACATGTGATATTCAATATTTGATGCATTTCAAAAAATGCATGCTTAGATAAAGGCGTTGTGACTTGAGTAGCCAGTTTAAAGCGCTTCCACATAGAGATTTGTTCCGTGATATATGTGTGTTCATGTAGAGCTATGCTCCGTAATTCTGTTCTGACTGAGCCCTATAGGCAAGCCTCAAATAAGGATTGCAAACAGACCGATTCCAATTAATTTAGCACCTTGTAACAAAACTCTTGAAGAGCCTCTTTCTTTGTTTATCTCGCCCTTAAACATTTGATTTTTTATAGAAAGATTTCATAAAGATTTTTTTATTATTTTACAATATTTATATAAATATGTGATAGGCATTCAGTCACAACAATAAGAACGAATGTGAGTCTCATGCATATAGCATTCATATAAGATTGAAAATCATGAATGATTTGCAAAACTGTAATGAGTGACCATATGTTATGCCTTGTTGTCTGAGTATCTGAAAAATAATAATATGTTCTGAATAAATATCTGCGATATCTATGATGTGTATTATATGTTCACTCATTGAGTTCGTAAAACTCATAAAAATTGCAACGTGGCTTTTCAGGTACGAGACATGAGACCTAGTTCCTTAGTTAGGACTTAAGAAATCTTTTGGATAGAGAAATGGCTCAGAGGTCTGTTAGCTGACACGAGAAGGGCTCTAGCATTATTTTTTAGTTTTACTAGAATCTGTATAAGATTTTGTAAATATTTTTTTTGTGGAAATAATGAAAGCTTTATGAATGAATAGAATGAAAGGTTTTAAAATTTAGTCACTTTTGAGTATGTTAGATGATGCCATGTGTAAGTTCAATTTCCATGTGTAAGTTGGATTTACTTTTTCTCCAACATACCATTATCATAAGGTATGTACATGAATGTCCGTGAGGTATTCGAGTATTTTCCTTATGGTAGTGGGATGTTGCATTTTTGGTATCAAAGCATGGTTTGGCATCTTTAAGGAAACAATATGATTCATAGTGAAAGATTCAAACAGTAATCACAGCTTTTGTTTGTTATAGGTCACCTTCCATAGGAGATCCAATTGGTGAGTCAGTTGATATGGAGTCTGTAGGAGCCAATATAAAGTCTCCTATACTTGAATTTGCTGGAATGCCTCTGAGAATTCTTGTGAGGCGAGAAAGGTGATATGATAAGTTGAGAAAGCAAGGGGCTGTATACTTCTATGGAAGTACAGACACAGCTGAAGTAGAAGGGTGGTTAGAGAGAACCGAATGAGTGTTCGATCAGATGGACTGTGAAGAAGAGGAGAGATTTGATTATGCAGTCTCACTAGTGTAAGGTCTCGCATACCAGTGGTGGAAGACTGTGCCGGGTAGTACCATTAGACCTTATAACTTGACCTAGGAGGATTTTCTGATAGTGTTCTGAGAGAATTTCATGCCAAAGATTTACATGAATAAAAAAAATGAAAGAATTCTTAGATTTGAAGCAAGGCAAGCTCACAGTGGCAGACTATGAGATAAAGTTCAATGAATTAATGGGGTATGTGACCGTACTAATTCCAACTGAGCAAGATAAATGTAGGCGGTTTGAGGATGGTTTGAATATGGAAATCAGAACAAGGCTTGCCATCTCTAACTTGGGCAGTTTTACAGAACTTAGAGCAACCTCGATCAGAATTGAACGATTGTTGAAAGATGGTCAAGCAGAAAACATACAGGAGGTTAGAAATAAAAGATAGGATGAATCTTAGGCTGATTCTGGAAGAAGCTTCAGAAAGCACCAGAATAGATCGTCTCGATTCCAGTCTAGATCGAGACAATCTGGAACTCAAGCAAGAGGTAGATTTGTTCAGTTCGGGAGTGGTAGAGGACATATGCCTGCTAGTCAGTTGTAACAATTGCCTGAATGTGAACAATGAAGTAAAAGGCATGCTGGTGAGTGTTGGAGGATATCGGGTGCATGTTTTTTATGTGGCTTTTATGAGCATTAGATTAAGGATTGCCCTGAGTTGTTAGAATCACATCTAGAACTAAACAATGAACTATGACTGAGGTTTCGGTTCAGAAGAGTAGAGCTGGTAGATCTACACAGAGAGGTAGAGGTAGAGGTCAGACTTAGTCAGCAGTGCCTAGTGTTAAGACTAAGGTGTGGAGCAATCAACCGCAATCTCAAGCCAGGGTCTATGCCATCACCAGACAAGAGGCACAAGACTCCCCAGGTGTGGTAGCAGGTGTGTTGAATGTTTTTAATTTTGAAGCATAAGGACTGGTAGATCCAAGATCTACCCATTCATTCATCACCCCACATTTGGCATCTAGATTGCATTATGAGCGAGAGATGCTGAAATGTGGGTTAGTAGTGAGCACTCCAGTGGGTAGCACAATAGTGATCGGTGAGGTATGTAAAAGGTATATAGTTCGGATTGATCAGGCAGAATTAGAAGTTGATTTGATCATATTGCAATTGAGAGAGATAGAAATCATCTTAGGCATGGACTGGCTCACTACTTATAAGGCAGTGATGAATTGTTATACTAAGGACGTAGTCAGGCAGTGCCAGCCTGACTAATTTCATTTCTGATTGCTTTGAGATCGATTCGAGGTGGATGTGAGGCTTATCTGGCCCACATGGCAGATACTCGAAATGAATAAACCATTTAGGATATTCCAGTTGTTAGAGAATTTCTTGATGTGTTTCTGGCTGAACTATTTGGATTACCCCCAGAAAGGGAGACGAAGTTCACTATTGATATTATCTCGGGTACCACTCCTATATCAATTCCTCCATATAGGATGGTACCTGTTGAACTGAAGGAACTGAAAACCTAATTGCAGGAGTTATTAGATAAGGGTTTCATCAGGCCTAGTGTGTCACCTTGGGGAGCTCTGGTACTGTTTGTAAAGAAGAAGGATGGAACTTTAAGATTATGCATTGATTACAGGAAGTTGAATCAGATAACAGTTAAGAATAAATATCCATTACCGGGATTAATGATTTGTTTGATCAGTTACAATAAGCTCAAGTGTTCACAAAGTTAGACTTGAGATCAAGATATTACCAGCTGAGGATAACTAAGGTGGATGTTCCCACGAGTGCATTTAGAACTAGATATAGGTACTTTGAGTTTGTGGTGATGCCGTTTGGTTTGAATGTTGCTCTAGCAGCATTTATGGCATTGATGAATAAGGTATTTCAATCTTATTTAGATCACTTTGTGATTGTTTTTGTTGATGACATTTTGGTGTACTCAAAGTGTAGAGAGGATCATGCTGACATCTGAGATTGGTTCTCCAGATAATGAGAGAAAAACAGCTTTATGTCAAGTTCACTAAGTGTGAATTTTAGCTTGATCAAGTGGTATTTTTGGGTCACATAGTGTCTGGAAAAGGCATTAAGGTGGACCAAAAGAAAATAAAAGTAGTAATGAAATGGGAGGCTCCAAAGAATGTGTCTGAGATCCGAAGTTTTCTTGGATTAGCTGGGTATTACAAAAGGTTTGACGAGGGGTTTTCACTAATTTTGACCCCTTTGACAAAACTTCTGAGAAAGAATGTGCCTTTAGATGTAGTGATGATTGCCAGAGGAGTTTTGAGAAGCTTAATCATCGGTTGACTACGGCACCGGTGTTAGCTATTCCGTCTGGTTCTGGAAGTTATGTTGTGTACAACGATGTGTCACATCAGGGTTTAGGATGCGTACTAATGTGGCTTGGTAAAGTAATAGCATATGTATCGAGACAGCTGAGGTCTAACGAATTTAATTACCCAGTTCATGATCTGGAACTTGCTACAGTAGTATTTGCTTTTAAAATTTGGAGACACTACCTATATGGAGAAACTTTTCAGGCATTTACGGAACATAAAAGTTTGAAATACCTGTTGAGCCAGAAAGAGTTAAATATGAGACAGAGGAGGTGGATAGAATTGTTAAAAGACTATGATTGTACAATTGAGTATCATCCTAACAAAGCTAATGTTGTAGTTGATGCATTGAGTAGGAAATCATATAGCAGTGTGGCACAAGTACAGTTATCGAGGTTACCTAGCCTAGTTCAGTTGAGAGCACTGAATGTTGATTTGAATTTGGAGCTGAATGATACATTGATAGCTACCTTGAAGTTGAGAAATATTATGGTTGAAAGAATCAAAGAGACCCAGAGCAGAGACGCAGATTTGGTGAAGTTAATTGAGGAGTTGAAAGTGAATCCAGATTCTAAGTTTGAAGTGAGAGACGATACCTTGAGGTTAAAACAAAGATTATGTGTGCCAAATGTTGATAATCTGAGGAAAGAGGTTTTAGAGGAAGCACAATTAGCAGCTTATGCTACACATCCTGGTATTACTAAGATGTATAACACACTGAAACAACATTATTGGTGTCCGAGTATGAAAAAACAAGTAGCAGAGTTTGTGTCTAAATGCATAACTTGCCAATAGGTTAAGGCTGAGCATTAAGATCCAGCTGGAAAATTGCGTTCGTTACCTATTTCGTAGTTGAAATGGGAACGAATCACGATGGATTTCATTGTAGATTTGCCTAGGACTCCGAGGTAACATGATGCCATTTAGGTCGTTATGGATAGACTGACCAAATTAGCTCATTTCTTGCTAGTGAGAGAAAATCTTTCACTAGATCAGTTAGCTCAACGATATGTAGATGAAGTTATGAGATTACACGGGGTTCTAGTGTCCATAGTATCAGACAAGGATCTTAGATTTACCTCTAGATTTTGGGTAGTCTACAGACAGCCTTGGGTACCAAGCTAAATTTTAGTACAGCATTTCATCCTCAGACAGATGGTAAGAGTGAGAGAACGATCAAGACTGTAGAGGATATGCTCAGAGCTTGTGTTTTGGAATTTCAGGGAGGATAGGGTAAGTATATAACTTTGATTGAATTTGCCTACAATAATTAGTATCACAGCAGTATTGGTATGGCTCCATACGAGGCATTGTTTGGTAAGAAGTGTCGTTCACCTTTATATTGGGATAAAGAGGGTCTACGAATTGTCGAAGGCCCAGATTTGATTCAGGATACTGTTGATAAGGTGAAATTGATCCATAGCAAAATTAAAATGGCACAAGATAGACAGAAAAGCTATGTGGAACAATACAGGAGAGATATGGAGTATCAGGTTGGTGACAAAGTATTTCTGATAGTATCAGCTTGGCGAGGTGTACGGAGATTTGGCAAGAATGGTAAGCTATGTCCGAGGTATATTGTTCCATTTGAGATAATTGAGAGAATCGAACCATTGGCTTATAAGTTAGCCTTACCTTCATAAATGACTTAGATACATAATGTGTTCTATGTGAGTATGCTTAGGCGATTTCGGTCGAATCCAACTTATGTGATACCGACTCAGGAGATTAAGGTCCCTAGTAATCTGAATTATATGGAAGAACTAGTTAAGATAATTATCTATCAGAATAAGCAACTGAGGAACCGAGTGATCCTAATGTTAAAAGTCCTTTGGAAGAATCATTCTAGTGAAGAAGCCACATGGGAAACGGATGAGCACATAAGGAACCCTACCTATTTGATCATTTAGGTAAGACTTTCGAGGACAAAATTTTTGTTAGGAGGGGAGAGTTGTAACATCCTGTTACCTATCTTAGGGCTGGAATTGTGAATTATGAGAAATTAGGAAAAATGCACATCATGCATAAATTAATTGTGACATACACATTTTTGCACATTCATATGACTATACATGCATTCATTGGCATCTCCGGGTAAATTTGATTTATAAGTGGAAATTGTGGATTAAATTGGAGGGTATGAATTGTAATTTGGCAATTTTAGTATATTTATGACATTTTGGAATTTTGGTGGATTTTGTAAAAAATCATTATTTTTGGACCAATGAAAGAGTGACACATGGCAATAATAGGTAGATAACAAATGGTTAATTAGTTGTGACAAATGGCTTGTATGTATGGTGACACATGGATTGCTAGTGGTTGACAATTGTATTGCTTGCAAATAGTATATGTAGCAAGTGTTTTTGGATGGAAAATTCTTTACCTCTCACCTACTTGTTCGTGTAACCTTCTTTCCCTTCTTTTGTTGTTTCCTTCACCGAATGAATACTGTGGTTCAAAACTTTTTTCCTTGCTCATTCATAAAACACTAGCTTGTTTATCCTCTATTCTGTACATTTATTTCACCCTCATTACTAAAACAAATTTCTAAATCAAGTAAGTTGTGTTTAAATTTGTTTTGGATGTTGAAAATGAGTTCATGCGTGAATTGGGAAAGTTGTATAGTTTCTGGTGTAAATATAAATATGCATGCATGGAATTCTGAAGTTTGGTTTCGGTGTTAAATAGATTAGATGATTGATTTGAGAGTTAGGAATTGTTTAAAATGGTGTTGAATGGACTCTAGTTTGAAAGATGTATATACTCTGTCTGGGTTTTGAGAAAGTCAAAATGGTACAGGCATACATTGTGTCTGTTGTTTATCTGTAGAAGTGAAGTTTGATGTTTAAGTGTAAATCTTGGTGTTTGAATGTTTTGGGAGTTGATGAGCTAAAAATGAGTTAGAATAATGGTTTTGAATGCTATTTGAGTTAATTGATGTGAGAATAAACTTGAAGAATGGATAGAAATGAGAAATTATAATAGAGTGAGAAAGTGAAAACTGGGAAGATCGAGTCTTATGTAAAAGTTTATCGTGGCCAACTTTGGTTCGCCGCAGCCAACTCTTTTAAGTTTTCCATGATAAACTCTTGAGTTTGCCTCTTCCATCTTTTGTAAATTTCCGAGAAAATTTGTTTCTGGAAAAGCTCGCCGCGGCTAACTTTCTTGGCTTGCCGCGGCGAAGTCTTGTTTTGTACAACTTGAACATATTTTGGTATTTTGACCATAACTTTCACTATAGTTATCCAAATGGGATGATTTTTTATTTGTAGTAACCTAGAGACATAGGACTAAAACTTGTCTGAAGAAATCAAGTTTTACATCTATCTCTAAGAATTTCAATTTTTGGTCAGAAGTTGAGGTAAGAATTTTGCTAAAGTTTAAGAATAGTATAAAATATTTTAAGTATATCTTTTAGTATACGGAGCCAAATTGAATTATTTGGGTGTCATTAGAAAGACATTGGAAAACAACTTTCTAGAAGGAAGTGTTGCCTAATTTTGCTATTTACCTTATCAGATTTAGTATGCAAAATTGACACGAAATCGTGTGGGTAGAAAATCTGAGGTTGTCAATGAAGTTATGAAATTGTTGACATTGTTTTGTTTTGGTCCATTTGTAAATTTGCATGGTATTAATGAGGGCTTTGATATTTGATAGATTGATGATGAGAATTCCAATAAGATACCCAGAATTGTCATTGAACATGCATTGTGCATACTTTCTTTACATTTATGTGCATAAAAGAACACTTGTACATTTGTACAAAAATGTGATATTTGTGAATGTGTTGTGCATATTTTAGAGGAGCAAATCGGACGCCAGTCAGACATTACTGGACCATGCAGGCAATAGCTTATTAGAGCGTACTGTGAGTCAACCTAGATGATTTCCTAGGATTAATTTGATTCGATTTGTTAACTTCCAATATTACTGAACTGTTTGTGAATTGTTTCTGAATTCCAGACTTGATGTCCGAGGAGTTTAATAGTTGGTCATGTATTAGGAGTGTTTTGATTTGATATGAATTTCTGAATGACATTTGATTCTCAACGAAAGTTGAATGTTGGACTTAGGTCTGATGACTATGAGCACTTGTATAAGATTGTGATACATGAGATCTTCAGTATTTGATGCATTTCATAAAATGCATGCTCAGATAAAGACGTTGTGACATGAGTGGATAGTTTGAAGCGCTTCCACTTAGAGCTTTGCTTCATGATATATGTGTGTGCACGTAGAGCTGTGCTCGGTGATTCTGTTATGACTAAGCCCTATGGGCCAGTATTTGTATAAGTATGTTATAGGCATTCAGTCACAACAATAAGAACGAATGTGAGTCTTATGCATATAGCATTCATATAAGATTGAAAGTCATGAATGATTTTTAGGTAGGAGATAGGAGACCTAGTTCCTTAGTCAAGACATAATGAATCTTTTGGATAAAGAAATGGCTCAAAGGTCTGTTAGCTGACACCAAAAGGGCTCTAGCGTTATTTTTATAGTTTTGCTAGATTCTATATAAGGTTTTGTAAATATTTGTTTGGTGGAAATAGTGTAAGTTTTATGAATGACTGGAATGAATGGTTTTAAAATTTTGTGACTTTTGAGTATATTAGATGATTCCATGTGTAAGTTGGATTTGCTTTTACTCCAACATACCATTATCATAAGGTATGTACATGAATGTCCTTCGGGTATTCAGGTATTTATCTTATGGTAGTGGGATGTTGCATCACTGCTTGATCTATTCAAGGAGTATAACATGTACTTGTCTGTCCAGATTAACAATGTCACGTCTATTAATACTATAAGCAGGGATAATTTAAATACTAACATAATTATACATGATCAGAATCCTATTATCATGATCTCATCATGATTTCCTTCATGCTTTGTAATGTATCAAGGACTTCATTAATTTGATTTAAGATCACTATCAATTCATAAAGAACATGAACATCAAATTAACTAAAGCCTTTTATTATTCAAAAAGGTTTGTACAATAAATGCTACAGGTGATTGCCTTTAGAGCACTAATTTAACAATATTCAAGTGGGTCTATTAGTCTAAAATTTTAGCAAAATACTATAGAAAAATTATAATGAAATATCTAGGATCATCATCATCATCATCATTCAACTAAGAGTGATAAAACATTAGTAGAGCCTCCTTCTTTAATGGAGTTGTCTATCTCTATTGGAAACTAAATATGAAAATTTTCTTAATGGCTAAAAATGTTTATTTGTAGGAAATTATCTCAACTAGTCCATTTACTCCTACCAAATTATATATAACAAAGAAGTTCCCAAGCTATAAGAGGAATGTGATCCTTAAAACAATAGACAAATTTCCTTTTATTTTTGTGATCTATGAAAAGATGAATTTAATAATATCTCTATGTGTGAAATGGCTTTAAAATTTGGCATACACTAGAAGTTCACATAAGGGAACAAATCAAGTAAAGGATCACAAAGACTGCATACGAATGTGCCAATATGAATTATTTCAAATAAAGTGTGATGAAAGTATATCTAATATGTACATTAAATTTATTGATATTATTAATTCTCTTAAAGGTCTTTGAAAGGCCTACATAATGTTGAAATTGTTAAAAAATTTCTTAGGTCACTTTTGAAGACTTGGGAAGATAAAGTAATGATCAATAATAAGCTAAAGATTTATAACAATACAATTGAATGAGCTTATTAGATCGCCTCTTACATATGAAACAATTCTCCAAGAGGTACAAGAGGAAACAATGCTTCCAAAGAAAAAGAATTTAGCATTCAAACCTTGAAAGTAAGAATTAAATGAAGAGGAAGAGACATCAACTAGTGAAATTGGTGAAGAGGACATTGCCTTATTCACTAGAAAATTTCAGAAATTCTTAATAAAAACTCCTTAAAATAAAGGAATTTAAAGGTGGTAAGATATATTCAAAATGAAATTAAATAATATTATTTTATTTAAATATAGGAAACCTAAACATATAAAGTACCAATGCCCTCTCCTAAAAGAAAACGATAAACATGGGAGAAATAAAAAGAAGTTGAAGAGGGAAAAAGGAAAAAAAACAAGTCATTTAAAAAACGCCTCCTTTTGGGATGACACAAGTGACTTCAATATTGAGCATTTGAAGGGAGATATAGCTCACATATGTTTAATGGCCAGAGATACTGATGAGGCACTCTCTAACTCTACTATTTGCTTCACCGGAATAGCTATGCTATTCCGTGCGTATTCCTGCCCCATTTATTAATCTTGTGTTTGGTTACAAGTAAGCTGAGAATAACTAATGATACGGAATATGCATTCCGTAAATTTGCGGAATAACTAGTGGCCTGTTTGCTTCGCCGGAATAGCTGTGCTATTCTGTGCGTATTCCTGCCCCATTTATTAATCTTCCGTTTGGTTACAAGTAACCTGAGAATAACTAATGATACGGAATATGCATTCCGTAAATTTGCGAAATAACTAGTGGCATGTTTGCTTCGCCGGAATAGCTATGCTATTCCGTGCGTATTCCTGCCCCATTTATTAATCTTGCGTTTGGTTACAAGTAAGCTGAGAATAACTAATGATATGGAATATGCATTCCGTAAATTTGCGGAATAACTAATACTCTTCTCTACCCATCTTTTTCTATTCCACGAAAACTTATTCTTACGAAAACTTTTTTATCCTTCGGCGTTTTCACTTCTTCCCTCTTTCCCGAAGCTTCTTCTTTCTTCTCCAAATTAACGGTTGCCAATTCACTTAAATCCAATCAAATCTCTTTTATCCTTTTGAGACAACTGCTCCTCCTTCCTCTCCAGCCTGTTTTTTGTACCACCAACTTGAGAAATTTGTAATCTTTCTTCTCCAGCGTGATTCTTCCATGAAAGGAAATATCTTTTTTCCACTTTTAACTTCTGTTTCTTAACACTGAAAAGTTGCGTTGAGGGTGCTTCCTCTTTTGGATTTGGGTTCTTAGTTTCGACTGTTGCAATTTCAACAATCTCAGTAAATTTTTGCAGTAGAACAAGCAGATTTGAGTGACAGTAAAAACTTTCGTCATCTGGGTATTTTGAGATACCCATTTCTCATATGGGTATTTC
>JANKOE010000002.1:29544331-29555716 GCA_026284465.1 Erythroxylum citrifolium | reverse complement strand
GAAAATCCAAACTCAATTTGTGCCCTTCCTCTTGCTCTTAGGTAGGTTGTTCTTGATTTCCTAACACAACCAAAATTCTCATTCAATTCTGATTCAAATGGAAATCCCTCAAATTTCCATAATCACAAGAAAATGGAATTAACATAAATTAAGTTCAAACTTAACCTACCCTTAGGCCATCTAGGTTAGAAAACCCAAAACCTAGCTTAGAAACCCAAAAACCAAATGGGTCTCTCAATCATCTTCTTCCTGTAAGCATTCCCAACACAAACCCCATTTCTCTCTTTAAAACTTCTTCATTCGCAACACAACATCCCATTTCTTTCTACTAAAGCAAGAAGAAGATGATGAACTTACCTTGAAAAACTTGATTTCTTCTTCTTCCCATGAATTTTCCTTCCTTCTTCCCTAGCTTCTTCGATTTTTTTCTTCTCTTCTCTTCTCCCTCACATTTTTTTATTCTCCTCTTGGCTACTCATGACACTCTCTTCTTCTCTTCATTAATTCAAGACTAGTTTTTACTCCTTTTCTTCCAATTATGCCCCTCCTTAGTCTTGTTCTCCCAATTTTGCCTTTCTTTTGTCTCTTATGGCTCTACTCCTTTAATTCACTTAACTCTTAAGCTAAATTAATTCTAACACTTTGTTACAATATCAATTTCTAATCCTTCCCTCAAATTCTAATTAATGACCCAATTCTAAAAAAATAATAATTAAACAAACAAACATAACATAAAAATATAATTAAACAATTAAGAAGCAATTTAGAAAAATTAGGATCCAATAACTCTCCTCCCCTAAAAGAATTTTGTCCTCGAAATTCTTACCTGATTCATTAAAGAGGTGTGGGTACTTCTCCTTCATTGCTTCCAAAGGCTCTCATGTTGCCTCCTTTGTCGAATGGTTCCTCCATAAGACTTTAACTAGTTTCACAATCTTGTTTCTCAAAACATTTTCCTTTGAATCTAGGATCTCTACTGGTTGCTCCTCATATGTCAAATCCTCCCTTAATTGGACCTCTAAAGGTTGAACTATATGTGAAGGATCTGATCAGTACTTCCTTAACATCGATACATGGAAGACATTGTGAATCTTAGACAATTCTGCTGGCAAAGCTAACTTGTATGCTAAAGGTCCAATCCTCTAAATGATCTCATAAGGGCCTATGTATCTTGGATGAATCTAAAACTCTTTTCCATGGAGAAGCTCTAAGAAACACTTTGTCTCCAACTTCAAATTCCATCTCCCTTCTTTGTGCATCTGTGTAGATCTTCATCCTATCTTGAGCTGCTTTAAGGCTTTGTTTTACCAATTTAATCTTGTCAACAGTGACTTGCATTAACTTAGGCCCTAAAAGCCTCCTTTCACCTTCCTCATCCTAGCAAATATGAGTTCTACACCTTCGACCATGCAAAGCTTCATAAGGTTCCATCTGAATTCTCGAGTAAAAGAAATTATTATAAGCAAACTCTATTAAAGGCAAATGATCATCCCATGAGCCTCTGAAATCCATAACACAAACTCTCAACATTGCCTCCAAAGTCCATATTGTTCTTTCTGATTGTCCATTAGTCTGCAGATGGAAAGTTGTGCTAAAGTGTGACTTAATTCCCAAAGCCTCTTGTAAGCTTTCCCATAACCTTGAGGTGAACCTAGGATCTCTATCCTTGACTATTGAACTTCGAATCCCATGAAGTCTGATTATCTCATCAATGTATTTCTTCGCTAAAATATTCAAAGAATCTGTCTGTATAATTGGCAAGAAATGTGCTGACTTAGTTAGCTTATCCACAATGACCCACATTGTATCATGGTTCCTGCTGATCCTTGGCAATCCCATCAAGAAATCCATTGTAATCTTCTTCCATTTCCATTCCGGAATCGATAAAGGTTTAAGCTTGCCTGAAGATGCTTGGTGTTCAACCTTGACTTGCTGGCACACTAAGCATCTTTTAGCATATTCTGCAACTTCTTCTTCATTCCTTTCTACCAGAAATGCTCCTTCAAATCTTTATACATTCTTGTACTTCCTGAGTACATTACATAAGGCGCATTATATGTCTCATCCAAAATTTCATCCTTCAACTCTAACATATCCGGAATACATATTCTGTTTCCTACCACCATCAATTCGTCTTCCTGTACCTCTATTTTAAAAAGTTTACCATTTTTTTATATCTTCTCTGAGCCTGCTCAAGTACTCATCCTATTCCTGTAATTCCTTAATCTTTTCATTCAATACAGGCCTTACTCTAAATTTCATGCCCTTGACGTTGATCCTTCTAATTCGTTCATTTTTTCTTAATTCATCTAATTCTTATCATTCATCCATTTCACTTGTCCAAAACATCTCCAATTCTAGCCTTCAATGACTTGTAGGCCTTACTCATCATAATACAAAAGCGATGACTCCTTCTATCATCTAATTCCTTATACAGTATTTAACTGAACTCACTAGGACTATGATTGTCGTGCTTAAGGTTAAATAGAACTATACTTGGATCTCATGGTCCTATGAACTTCAAACTATATGCCTTAAACATATTCTTGATAGCTAAGTCCATCAATTCAAACATTCACTTGCTTGCCTTGACATTCTTAATCACTAAAAGATCTGTCGATGTATTCCTACTAGGATGCATAACTCATGTTACCAATTGTACTTTGCTAGCAATCTCTTTGCTTACTCATCTTTATTGATTTTGCATACTTCTTGTTTTAATCACCATGTATCATTCTTCCTATTCGAACTCAAAGTTCATATCTGTTTTCAATCTATCAATAAGATTCACAATATTTTACTCCTCAATTTGGGATATACCAAGTCCCACATGCTATGCTTCTTTTTGCTCTAGTTCTGGTAACCATAATATTGAATTTATGCTTAATGTATCTGATATAACACTTAGCCTTACTTGGAATCTCTCACTTGTGCAATCATAGTCTTTCGGTATTTATACCAAACTTCTTAGTCTCATACTCAATGCTCTCAATTCAATGGTTATCTCAAACTTTTATGATCTGTACTTGCGTATATACATCCCAGATGTTCCTTTACATATACTGTTTCCAAACTTCAAAACAGTCATTTATGTCGCAGCTCTAAATCATGCATCAAATCATCAACTCATAGGGCTTTAGTTGTCTCCATACATATGAAATCACTTCGTTATGCTACATTGAATTTTAGCCAAATCTCTTATACAACATCAGTTCATACTATAGAATCTCCAAATCCATATCATATAATTTACATCAATATAATTCTTCAAAATTTTCTTTACTTTCATTACTCATACGCTTTATGTTCAAACTATTCTTCTCAATTCTTCAAATACCTTTAATACATGATCAAATTTTTGGATCGCTTTAATCTCCAGTACCATAATGCGCTTGGGGCATTTATTAATTCAAACAGTTATTATCGAATTCCATGTGCCCCCTAATTAGCCCTCGTACTTCCTTAAATAACCGATTCCTCAATGAGGTACATTGTCTCACTTTCTTTTCAATTTCCTAATTAACTTCCTGTCTCGAAGGATTTTCTCCAATCCTTGAATTTCCTTGGACCTCACTTGGACTTATTCTCATGTTTGCTCATTCATACAAACTTCTCCACACATTACAATGCATTTACAGATTTAACTTCTTGTGATTGTACTACATTCATCAAGGCAGATTTGTATCTCCCGAACATACTTACATAGAACATAACATGAACCTATATACTCCTTATATTAGCCATCAATGTCTCCTCAAATTCATAAATCCACTCACATGGTTGGAGCCTTTACATCAAACAAAATACATACCCTTTTTTCAACAACATATTCTACCTCTCTTACTTGAGTCTTTGTTAGGGATATGACTCCTATACTCACTTTCGAATCATTTCATATTCCATTCTTATCAGTTCTTTCATTGACCACTCTTAACATAAACTATCTGATCTGCTTAATCTAACTTAGAAAAAAATTCTTCTTTACAAGAGAGTTTCTTGCTACTATCATCTATACGGTTCTTACAAATCTTTATCAATCACCTGCTATCATCATCACTTATATATATTCAAATCAAATCCAAAATTATTAAGTATAATCATTATGAAATTTTGGTCTCAATTCCACTAACACATTCTTACGGTCAATCATAACTCTTGTCACCTTAATCAAACAACCACTTTGGTTCTAATTTTCATCTTTTTAAGATCGTAACAATTTTTGTTTTGATGACATTCCACTTGCACACTTTAATCTCATCATGCCTACTTATATCCTTATCTTCCTCAAACAATCCAAGATCGTGCATTTACATCTATATCATATTCGAGGATATACAGCCATAATGCCATACAATGCATCCCCCACCACAAAATACCTTGAATCATTATCTGTCATATTTACCTATATACTATTTCTTATTTCCATTTATCCAATGAAAGAGTATCATTTTACTCACTAATTCAATCAGCTCAAACTTTTAACAATTGCTCTTGCGTGTGACTCATGCACATGTGACTCAGACTAGGGATTAGTCGCTGCTGCATGCTAAGACATATTCACAATTCGAAAAACGCCCATGTAAGATCTCAATTCTGGCGCTCTGATACCACCTATGTTGGATCCCGATTCTGGAACCTAACTCTTGCGGACTCATACATTTGTTGGATCCCGCTTGATTCCGGAATCCAACTCTTACGAATACCATAATACTTGAGTGTGGTTCCTTGTAATCTCTTTAATCATCATCGGTTCATCTTCATTCTCATAACATCCTAAAAATTTTCCTCACAATATGCTCAATGGCGTGCCCCTATAAATCAGTCACCATCCTTGAACTCATTTCTCCTGTTTGTGAACAGAATTTGGAAATATTTGAACAAGAATTTCAATTTGACTTCTTCAAAAATCATAGCTCTAAGTCTCTAGTTTATTTTGAATTAAGAACCAACTTAATCGGAGTTCTACAGCTCAATATATGCTTAAAAAGCTAAAGCGTGTTCATACCCCAAACATGCTCTCTCAACTAAACCCTCATTTTCTTTCCATAAAATTTTTCAAATCGACTCCAAAAGGTACCAATTTTCATTTAGAGATATATACATGTCTTAGGAATCCATTGTTTCAAGAATCACTTCATTTCGAGGTCGGATGAGGGAGTTATGACCGAAATAGTCAAACATGTTTAAGTCCTCATTCATGTTTATACCTATCATGGCACGATTGCCATAACTTTCGATCGAAATGTCTGATTGAGTTCATTTGTAGACCATTTACAAGAACACTTCGAGATCTACAACTTTTATGAAGACCATAAAGCGAGATTAGGCCACTAAAATGATAAAAAATCACGATTTCATGAAGTTGTCCAGTGAATGTCTGTTTAACAGACATCCATGTCCGTTAAACGGACATTGGTGAGGCTGGGGGTCATTGTTGACCCGAGAAAGTTCGTTAAACGGACCTAATGTCCGTCTAACAGACATAGGGTTTTCCCAAACCCCTCCAAAGCCCCTCCAATGCTTCCTACATCCAATCTAACATCATATTCACTCAATATCTTCTCAAATTCAACTTTTCTAGTGACAAATCACTTCATAACAACTCAAACACAAAAATTATCTCATAACATTCTCAATTCTCAACTCATTTGGTTCATCAAAACCACAATTTCCCATCATTTATCATAGCTGTCATATACACACACCCTATGGAACATCACAACTTGTAATGAGCATATCTTCCCATTCTGATATCCAAAAATTACAATCTTTATAGAGTCGGAAAGATAGAAAGATCATCTACAACTTTCAAGAGACAATTTTGGCTAATTCTACCTAAATCATTCCATATTTTCCCTGGAAGTCACATACATCTTATCCTTGAGAAAACTTGAAATTGTCCCAAATTCATTTCCTCTATTACAACATCATTCATAACAATTCAACTACCAATTGAATTCATCACACCCTCAACCTCAATTCATTTGACTCTTCATATTTAACCACATATCTCATCATTCATAATTTCTATCTGTCTTTTCCATAGCAACTCACTTATATTTATATAGCAATTCATATTCAAAATTGACAATTATCCATACACAAATACACATTTCATTTTCATCATAAATTAAGACTTTACAAACTTCAATGGCATTTCCAAGCCACAATAAAATATCAATATCAATATCCAAAATACAAAAGATGCAAAAACGCAATAATTTCTTGAAATACATCTGAAGCCTTATTTTACATAAATTATTCCAAAACACAACAAGACATGCAAATTCGGATGTATGCCTTGATTCACTTTCACTTGATCCCTTGCTCATCACCTGAAGATGGAAACAAAAGGGGGTGAGCTTTACGCTCGTCGGTAACAAGCTTATAACCGAGAAACAAGCAAAAACGTTCAAAAAGTTCATTGTCATAGAAAATTCTTATTGATTCACGAAACTCATGTTTCTCAAAATTCTTGTCAAGTAATCAAAATCACAAACAACACAATTTATGCAATTTTCACCTTGCTCAGGAATCACAAACACATAAACACATCAAAAATGGTTTGGGTTAGTCCACATTCATGACGCACTACACATTCCCATATAATGGTCCTATATAGCCGTAAACTTGAGGGAGTCCTTGAAGGAGCTCCGTGCTACTAGTGGACAGGCAGGAGAAGCCTATTCTTGGGTCAACGTGCACGTCACGGTTCTTGAGGGACTACCACAAACCCACATAACGTGAAATTCATGAACTTGAAAACCAATTGCCCAAATGGCACATTTTGAAAACTTGTCTTACATGAGCATGAAACATTTCATATGCAATTTCATCATCATTTCACAATTTATCATCAAAATTCTTACACCAAAACATGTAGCACTATCACAAATCTTCCGTACACCAAAACATGTAGCATTTTCACAAATCATTCAAAAGCAATAAAAGCAACATTTATGAAGTAATTGAAATCATTTTACTTTCTTGATTTTGAAAACACATTAAAGGCTCATTATTCAAATTATAAACATAACACCCACCTTGAAATTCCTATCTTAGTACTTGTTCAAAATGCATCCCCTCTTGCATCCAAATTGGACAACCCACAATACACAATCACTAAAATTGATCTTAGAAAACTTAAACCCATATAGTTCTTCAGCTATATGAACCAAGAAACTTAAAAAAATCCAACAAATAAAAAACACTCTTACCTTGATTCCTTCACCAAATGAGGAGTTTCTTGGCTCATATGAAAGCTCTTCCACCTTTTTCCTTCTTGAATCAACTAAAAAATCAATAGGCATCCAAATTGGACAACCCACAATACACAATCACTAAAATTGATCTTAGAAAACTTAAACCCATATAGTTCTTAAGCTATATGAACCAAGAAACTTAAAAAAATCTAACAAATAAAAAACACTCTTACCTTGATTCCTTCACCAAATGAGGAGTTTATTGGCTCATATGAAAGCTCTTCCACCTTTTTCCTTCTTGAATGAACTAAATAATCAATAGGCATCCAAATTGGACAACCCACAATACACAATCACTAAAATTAATCTTAGAAAACTTAAACCCATATAGTTCTTAAGCTATATGAACCAAGAAACTTTAAAAAATCCAATAAATCAAAAACACTCTTACCTTGATTCCTTCACCAAATGAGGAGTTTCTTGGCTCATATGAAAGCTCTCATCTTCTTCCACCTTTTTCCTTCTTGAATCAACTAAAAAATCAGTCTTGAAAAGCAAGAAAAATCAAACCCTAGCATGGCTTTCTTTCTTCTTTCTCCCTTTCTCCACCGACTCTCTCCCTCTCTTCTCTCTTTCCTTGTTCTTTTCTTCTAATTTCGTGCGCCTCTCTTCCTTAAAAGCAAGCCTACACTTCTTATTTACAATCATGCCTTTAATGAGTCTAAACTGTCCAATATACCCTTACATGTAAGCCTTGTAACCTTAATGCTTAAGTGTTCTTCCAAAAATGTCCTCATACATTCACACCCTTGCTACTTAATTCAACCAAACCATATCTTAAAATCCAACCAACATTAACATGATAATTAACTCCAATTAAAATAATTGATCTAGCAGAACCTCAAAATTCATTTAAATAATGCTTAACTACTTCCAAAAAATCAATACTTTTTTCTAATCATGTACTTAAAGGAATTTGATAGCACTTCGTTCTAGAAAAATATTCCTTGTTATCTTAAGTTTCTAATGACACCAAAATCATTCAATTTGGTCCAATAATCTGAAAGTTATACACCAAATATGTCAGACTGTTCTTATACTGAAACAATATTTTGTGCTTAACTTTCATCTGAAAATTGACATTCTTAGAGACCGCATTAAAGCTCAATTTCATCAAACAATTTGTAGCCTTATCTCTCTAATTTAACCCAAATCAAGAATCATTTCATTTGGATAACTAGATCAAAAGTTTTGGCTAAAACACCAAAGCATACTCAATGAACATATTTCGATTATATTTTCCAGCTTTTAACTTCCAACATTTCATATATAACCCATCTTGTATCTAAACCATCTTTTCTATTTCTTTTCAATTTCAAGAATTCTCCTTTTCTCTACACATGAATAATTGTCAACAATTCCTCAATCAATCGAAAAGTTTGTGGTCCAACACATTAGACATTATATACTCCGATATTTGGGGATCCTCTCCATATCTCTCAACTAAAAGGAAGAAATACTATCTTATTGTTGTTGGTGCCTACATAAGATTCACATGGTTTTATCCCCTAAAACTAAAATTTGATACTCTATCAGTTTTTATCAAATTCAAAGCCAATGTTAAACTCCAATTAAACAGAAAAATCAAAGCTCTTCACACTGACATGGGAGGTGAATACAAAGCCCTTTTACCTTATCTCACAAAACATGGAATACAACCACAGTTTAGTTGTTCTAACACTCACCAACAAAATTGTGTCTCCGAGAGAAAACACCGACATATCACTAAAATGGGACTAACTCTTTTATCCCATGCTCATGTGCTACTCACCTATTAGTTAGAAGCCTTCTCTACAGCCACCTATCTCATCAATAACCTCCCATCTCCAAGACTAAACAATCTCCCACCATTTAAAAATTTGTATAATAAACCCCCAAATTATCTCTATCTCAAAAACATTTGGTTGTAGTTGCTTTCCTTATCTCAGATATTATTCTCACCATAAATTTGGGTTTCATACCATAAAATGTATTTTTCTTGGATATAGTTCAATGCATCAAGGTTACAAATGCTTGACTAATTAAAGGAAAATCATCACCTCTCGTCATGTGGTCTTTAATGAGGAAGAATTTCCATTTCCTCAATTTTTTCCCACACTCTCAAATCATCTTCACCAAGTCTTCCTATCTTCACTCTAACCTCAACTTCACCCTCTTTAAAGGCTGTTATGACTCACTCCTCTGCTACAGAATGTTCTCACACAACTGAATCCTCCAACGGATAGGTAAACTCTCAGAATCCTTGCTTACCATCACATCCTACAATTTTATTAAACAATCAAAATAACTTACCGAATCCCATTCTATCAACCACACCAACTATTGAACCTAATCCTTCTTTCCTATTAACACAAAATAATCATCCCATGCAAACTCGCTCCAAAAGTGGAATTTTTAAACCCAAACTTTATTCCTTTTCCCTTGCTTTAAATCTTCACATTGAACCCACAACAATTTCTGAAGCTCTAAATAATTTTATATAGTTTCAAGCTATGCAAGATGAATTCAATGCTTTACTGTTAGTATGATCATTATATCTTTGTAATTACTACTTTCGTATATAGCCGTTACATATATTTGTAATTATTATGTAAATAGCTTTCTCTAATTAGGATTACAGCTAGCTACTCAATCTGTCTATTTTAGGAGTATATAGTTTTCCATTTCTAGGATAATCTTCAAGCTGATAATTAGGGATGTATAATCAAGTTTATTCCCTATTTAAGGGAAAGACTCTTAATGAAAGGATTCATTCAGCAAAATTGACATGGTATTAGAGCCCACTCTCTGGGTTCTTAAGTTCTCTGTTTTCTCTTTTCCTTTGGTTTTATTGATCCTATTTGCTGATCAAGGGTTCTTTTGGTTGGTGGGTTTTGTGGTTATCTTGTGTTTTTTATCATAGATTTTTTTTTGTTTTTCTTCCTAGTATTTCTTGTGCTCTTCAAGATGACAACTTCGAATCACTTTGAGACTTTTAATGCCCGTTTTACTAGAAAAAATTATTCCTCCTGGGAATTTCAATTTCAACTATTTGTCACTGGAAAAGAGTTATGGGGGCTTGTAGATGGCAGTGA
Source organism: Erythroxylum citrifolium (assembly GCA_026284465.1). Taxonomy (NCBI): domain Eukaryota; kingdom Viridiplantae; phylum Streptophyta; class Magnoliopsida; order Malpighiales; family Erythroxylaceae; genus Erythroxylum; species Erythroxylum citrifolium. The sequence goes on along the minus strand of JANKOE010000002.1, from coordinate 29,545,380 downwards.
TTTAGCTACTACGGATTCAAAGGAGTTCTTTCAATGGAAAGTTAAGGATGCTTAGGTAATGACCTGGATTTTAGGGTTTGTTGACCCTCTTATTGTTCTTAATCTGCGGCCATATAAGACTGCAAAGGCTATGTGGGATTATTTGAAAAAGGTGTCTAATCAAGACAATACTACCAGATGTTTTCAATTAGAGAATGATATCGCTAATTACTCTCAGGGAAATTTGTCCATCCAGGAATATTTTTTTGGTTTTCAAAACTTATGGGTCAAATTTAGTGACATCATTTATGCTAAGGTACCTGCAGAATCTCTTTCCAAAATTCAAGATATTCATGAACAAAGAAAGAGAGATCAATTTTTGATGGAATTAAGTTCTGAGTTTTAGGTTGTTCGCTCTAATTTAATGAGTCAAGAACCTTCACCATCTTTAGACATTTGTTTTGGTGAATTGCTTCGCAAAAAACGGTGTCTTCTTACACAAAGCTCTTTCAAATCGGAGAATACTGTCACAGTTGCCGTTGCGGCTTAAGGAACAGGGAAGGGTCGGGATATAAGCAAACTTTAGTGTTACAGTTGTAAAGAATACAGCCATATTACTGCCCATTGCAGAAAGAAGTACTGCAATTATTGTAAACAACAAGGACACATTATAAAGGACTACCTTATATGACCTCAAAATCGTAAAGCCAACACTGATAGTTCATGTCACGTTGCTGCTTTAGCTATTTCTACTCCTGTTTCTACTCCTGCTGCTGCTGAATCTATAGTTCTTACTCATGACATGGTGCATCAAATAATTGTTTCAGCTTTTTCTACCTTGGGATTACAAGGTAATGATATTTCCTCTTCTCAATTTTGGCTTGTTGATTCTGATGCTTCAAATCACATGACCAACTCATCTACCATGCTTAAAAATGTTCGTAAGTATCTGTTGGATCGGAAAAAGAAAACATGCTTTATTTGGAGAAACAGTAGATTTCAAAACTTTTTAAGAAATCATTTTGCAGCGGAAGCAACATATCCAAATCAACATGCCAATCCATACATGA